>VXCM01000629.1:187825-218483 GCA_014773175.1 Lucifuga dentata
AGAGAGAGAGAGAGAGAGAGAGAGAGAGAGAGAGAGAGAGGAAGAGTCTCAGTCCACTGGGGCCAACAATGATAGAATAGTAACAAATCTCTCTCTCTCTCTCTCTCTCTCTCTCTCTCTCTCCCCTTGTAAATGCACTCCATTGGGTTGCCGTTTTGGCTTTTGAGACCTTTAAAAGGGAGACAGAGAGACGAGGAAAGATGAAGGGCAAACAACCGATGGAGGCAGAGACCACGTTATCACACCTGCACCCATTATCACCTATTATCCCACTCGTCCATTATTAACCTCAAACATGGTGCACAGTACATGTTACGCTCCTGATGAAAGCTACGTAGAGCATGTTTCCGAGCACATACTCGTGCTTGTTATGTTTTTCACACGTGAAGCAAAGCAAAACACTCTAATTGAGACTGTTTATCAGATAAACCCTGTTTGGTGCGTTCATGGTCACAGGAGGTCATGCTGATTTGACTCATGGGGATGCAAATGGACTGATTGCTGCTTTTATTGCTGATTCCTTGGTGTAGGCGCAGTAATATTCGATAGAAGAAAGAAGAAATCCATTTCAGCTCACGTATCTGTTGCAGCCATTGTGATCTGTATTCTCTGTTACAGCTAATTAAAGGACCATACTGGTGATTTTGCATGTTTAAGCCCAATAAATATGACCTGCATACAGGTTATGTAACTGTCAACCATTTTCCAAAACATAAAACAGTATTTTAATTTTTGTGTTATTTAGTTAAGGAATTTGACAAAATAACAGGAACACTAAAATACAGTGTTATGTTTTGCAAAATAGTTGTCAGGTAATGCATATGGGTGGTATTTATTAGGTTTAAACATGCAAGTCACCAGTATGGTCCTTTAACCCTTAAATGCATGAGTCATTTTCCATCCATTCGTACATACGTCAAAGTTCCATAACTTATGCAACAGAAATTGAGCTACAAAGTGAAATATTTTTGCTTGTACACTTTTCAGAACATTATATGAACAATAACAAACAAGCCCACAAAAAAAACCCAAACATTTCTTGCCATATTATATTTTTAAAATGACTTACAGATCCTGCCATCAAAGCCAGTGCATCACAGCGATGCTGCTCTGCATGAAGCTCTGACACGGCGCTGCAGTGTCTTTCTGTAGCATTAAGCTAGCAGCATAGTTTACAACATAAACAGCCTTCTTCCTCCAAATTTCAGCGTTTATTCATCATATCAGTGATACTACAGCGCCACCTTAGGACCAAAGTTGAAAACACAACTATTACCTGCCTGTATACCAGGAAAAAAAAAAGTGANCTTAGGACCAAAGTTGAAAACACAACTATTACCTGCCTGTATACCAGGAAAAAAAAAAGTGACACTCTTACATACCTCGGGTCCACAGCGACCCTATACACTTTTTAGTGAAAAACATTAGAAAAACAATTATTTTCATCAATTTTGACAACTTGAAACCATAAAACTGTTAAAAACAAAGAGTTTGAGGAATACCGGGGGGTTGAGGGCTTAATTGAAAAAAATGAATGAGTTAAAGGTGCGTAACTTGATCCCGGGTCACTAAAGACCCGTCCTATACATTTAAGGGTTAAGTACCATTTTAGCTTTATCGAAAAAATATCTCAAGAGTACCCTACCCTAAGGACTACTAAGAACCTATTAGGCTAATGGAGTGATGTAACACAGCTAATGTCACAGCATATTGCTAATAGAAGCATTAATAAGTCATCCAGCAAAGTTCTGTTTCAATATTAATTCCTATCATGTATTATTATTTAAAGGTGTAACAGGGAGGTGAAATGGAGCAGCAGACACGTTTTGTGCCTTGTGTGGGTCGCTGTTGGGTTTTCACACATTACCATCCATCAAATTCTTGCTGGGAAATTTAATCATTGCTATCCTGTATCTTATCCTCTCTAGCACAGATTATCATTCACAGATGTTGGATCAAATTATTCACCGCATGCAAACCACGGTAACTGATCATCTAGTCAAAAAACTGCAAGGCTGTTCCATACAGTCAAATCATGCTGGTGCTCCTTGAAGCTTGCTTAAAGACATTAGAGAAAAGACACAGTTTGAAGATTGTCAGATATTATATAAGTTTTATGCTACCATCTCTATTCTAACTCTCTTCTAAGAGGTAGAAGATGTTGCCTTGCTCACTTATCCATATGCATCAGTTATAATCAGATTAAATCATTTTAATGTCTATTAGCCATGCTGATGCAAATGAGTACTGCTCACTGAAGTAAGTGTTTTATTCTTTATGAGGTGATGCTACGGATCATTTGCAGCAAATAAGGTCATTGGGCAAACAAAGTGAAATGTCATAATCATAGTGATTCATAATGCTTCACAGGTCTCCATACAGCTGCAGAGAGCTGAGATAGTAATATTCATAATGGACAGTCATAAGACAGAGAGACTGAGTAAAACAGCAGACGAGAGACAAATAGTGACACATATAGAAGGATCCAGACGGGTTTTTTTGTACCACCACAGCTTCCTGCTGATTCACTCAGCTTGAGGATACACTTTCACACCTTTAGAGGACAACTGATAACACCGCTTCCACTGGAGAAAAGCAAAGCAGATATTTGGTGTCTTTTACTGGGTTCTATTTATGTGCAGTCCCCTATTTGTGTCAAGTTGGAGACCAGTAAATCTTTGCATGCCGTGTTACCGAATGCAAATCACATTTTGTCATTAACTGTAACAGAATTCGGAGAGCTTTGCTGTGTAGTTATTCAAGTTTTTCTTTGAAGAAAACATTTTTGCATGACATATTTTTGCATGATATCAAATTAAAGAACCTTACAGATTTTATAGAGGAAAACCCAAGGAAAAAAAAAGGTGTTGCAGGTGTGAATTTAAAAAAAAAAANAAAAAAAAAAAAAAAAAAAAAAATCCTAGCCCAAACATAAATGCCATGTTAGAAGACATAAGGCAACAAAATCTGAGGCCTGTCAGTGGGTGTCGCTTTGAGTCCCATATGAGCAGATTACACAACAAACAGCTCCAGGCTGCGATAGACTTCAGAGTCAGTTTGTTATCCATCAACCAGTCAGTCACTCAGTCAGTCAGACCACTACATAATCAGTAGAAGACCTGCCACCGGCTTTACAATGGGCCACTGCAACACACAAGAAAGTGACCTGCTGCCCCAATGAGCAGCCATGGGAGGAGCTGTCATTATAGAAGTATGACAAGAGCCCTAATCATGATTCACCTGCACTTTATTTAACATTTGCATGCATAAGACCTCTAGCTGGATCAGCTAAATGCTGTATAATGTTGATCTCATGGCTATTTCTTTTTCTTTTTGACAATAAGAACCAAAGTCTGGAAAATATTTTTTAATTATTGTTTTTTAATTCATAAGTTTCCTGGGACGAGTATATTCCTTGGAGGAGACATACATTTTCTTGCATGTAGCTGTGTCGAATCAGTTAAATTAAGTAATTCTGACAAAGATTTAATAGATGTTTGTTCATTGCAGTGGATTACTTATCTCAAGCATGTTTCAAATCTGTATGAGTTAATTTTAATAGTGTACTGGAGTGAACTGAAACCAGTGGCTGCCTGGAAGTCAGGAAAAACAATCTGAAAATGTACCACTCCAGTAGTATGTTTTGGGAAACAGTTGAACGCATGTGTGGGTAGTATTTATTGGGCTCAAACATGAAAAACCACCGGCATGATCCTTTAACGTCTGCTTATATCTGCTCGCTTGCTATTGCATAATACAGGATTAAATAAAAATTAAAATATATATGTGGGTGATAAAAAAAAATCTGCAGCAATAACTTTAAAATCCTAGCATTTTGCAGCATTATGAAATAAGTTGTGGGTTTTGTCGGGCTCTGGGTTGAAGTTTGAAAAGCTCAGGGAGACTTTTCATTTCTAGTCAGTGAGTCAGCTACCAGCTACCTTTGCATTTAGCCATACAGTAAGCTTACTGGTCAGTCTTACCTAATCAGTCTGATTGTCGTTAGTAGTCACAACACAAAGTCCTGACTTTAATTTCTGAATGGGAATTACCTCTTAGGCACAGCATAAGTTGTCAAAATGTTGATATTTTATAATATTCAAACAACTGGGTGACTCAGTGTTTCATTATTATTCTGTGACCTTTTTCTGTCTTGTGCTTTTTTCTTCATTCTTTTACTACATTTTCTCCTTTTTTTGTTGCTTTCTCATGTTATTTTTTTTCAAATGGTTTTCCTCTGTTTCATGGGGAATAACAGCAAGTGAGCTTATCATCATCTTCATCATATATTTACTTCTCTTTCTTTCCTCTGCTGCCTGTCAAAATCTCTCAATCTTCTTTTCAGTCTCCATCTGAGTGGTTAACAGCAAAGTCGCCCACATGGCTCTATTTGGCTTTTTTCCTAAGATGGGGATCTAAGATTGTGTTGCATCTAGATCCCAGTAAATGGTTGGGAAACTAAGAACTAAGGACGTTGCATAAAAGCATTTGCTGCCCAGAATCAACCTGTTAGTTGACAAAGATTTTTAAAGGGACGGGGTTTTATCCACTCCATTTCCATCATATTTCCCATACTTGTAAACATGCACTCACCTTTAAGAGGCCCAGAGGGAGAGACAGGAAGAGGTGTCACCTGACAGGAAGGACTGAATGGATCAATGATGTAGCCATCAGGAAGGTCTGGCGTCCTATGAGTCAGCACTTAGAGCAAAAGATGACACTACTGAGTAACAGATGCAGCACGCATGTACACACACACACACACACACACACACACACACACACACAAAATTAATAATCTGCTTGGGAAAACACAGTAAGCGTGCATAAGCACTCACTCACACCTGTTACAGGAGGAGATGTGCATTGTTGATTTGCAGGTGAAAAATGTGTAACTGTCCAGGTTAAAAGTGAGCTAAATTTGCTATCTTGGTTAAAGGGCCATACCTTTGATTTTGCATGTTTAAGTCCAGTAAATACAGCCCTGCCAATCATCATCCAAAACAGTTTTTGTATTATTTTCACAAATCCCCAATTTTGAATCTTTCAAAATTGTATGTTTAGGTGATGCACCTAGCTTAAAATTCAATGTTTTGCCTGCTGACACATATGTCCCATTGTAGAAGGCACAGCCAGTCTTCTCCTGGGACTATAGTCCCTGGTGGAGACAAGCATTTTCTTCTGTGGAGCTCCATGTTGGACTGATTAAATTAAGTAACTTTGACAAAAAATAAGGATGATGTTTGGTACACTGTGATGAATTTCTCATCTCAAACACGTTCCAAGTCTCTACTGACATTAACTGAAACCAGTGGCTGCCAGGACGGTTGAAACAAATCTAAACTGAACTAAGAATGTTTTGGAAAATGGTTGGCAGTAATCTAATGTGTATGAAGGTTGTTTTTTTAGGCTCAAATATACAAAGCAAAGAGTATGCTCCTTTAAACATTTGTTTCAACAGGTTTGGCCATGCTAAATCTGGT
The DNA here is from genome assembly GCA_014773175.1 of Lucifuga dentata. Classification (NCBI taxonomy): domain Eukaryota; kingdom Metazoa; phylum Chordata; class Actinopteri; order Ophidiiformes; family Bythitidae; genus Lucifuga; species Lucifuga dentata. The sequence goes on from VXCM01000629.1 coordinate 193,309, forward strand.
TGCTAGGATATGTTTTTGACCATATAATCCATAACCAGATAGTTAATTGGCCTATCAAGCTGTCAGTCATCCTCGTTGTGAATTGGGTCGTTCCCTTAATTGATTTTGTGTAATATGGAGCTGTTCTATTTAAACGGCTCATCGTCCACACAGCTGTGTTCTTATCAGGGCCAGCTGTTAGAATGAAAGTGCTCAGCTGTCTGGCTATAATAGACTCAGTCAGAGGCCTTTTTGTGAGTGGACATGGCTTCGGACAGGCCTTCTCATGAGAAGTCATTTACGAAATAATTAAGAAGAGCCAAAGAAACATAATGAAGACAAATTCTGTCTAAACACTGTGTGATTTGTGTGTGTGTGTGCGTGTGTGTTGGGTGATGAAAGAGTTTCTGGCTGTTCTTGGCTTGTTAAAGGACCATACCACCCATTTTCCATGTTTGAGCTTATCAATTTTCATACACGTAACGTTACTGACAATCATTTCCCAAAGCATACTACTGGAACGGTGAATTAAAAAGGTTTTTCTTACCTTCCAGAGTGCCATTGGTTTCAGTTCATTCTGGTACGCTATTAACATCAAATTGTTGATACTTGAAACGTTCTTAGGATAGGTAATTCCATTATCATGAACAACACGTATATTCAGGTTTTTTTTTTTTTTTTTTTTTTNGAGTAAATGTATGTCTCCACCGGGGAATATAGTCCCAAAAGAAGACCTGCGTTTATGGAAAAATTTTAACAACCGTGTCTTCATAATTTTGCGTAACTATTAACAGGCAAAACATCAATTTTTACGGTGGGTGTATCGCTTGAATATTTGATTTTGAAAGATTAAGAGATTCAGCAAAATATCAGGAAAGCTGCAATATGGTTTTATCCTTTGGGAAATGATTGTCAGTAACCTTACATGTATGAAAAATGAATATAACATGCAAAATGGATGGTATGGTCCTTTAATGTATCTGATAATGTGAAGACAACAAAAGGTGATAAAGGTTTTTATTTCATCTCCATCTTAATAAAGGAGGTAGTAAACAGCACAGTGTGATACAAGCGGAATACGTGTATGATTTGTTTTTACTGAAGATTACAAACTCATATCTGTGAGACAACTGGATTCTCACTTTCATTCACTTTTAAATTATATTTCTTATTCACAGCTGAATTGTCAAAGCTCTCTCATGTGTAGTAATATATGAAATATTATTAAAATTGAGTGTTTTGGAGTTTTTTACCCAGTGAAAGCAGTTGATTTTAGAGTTTTATTTGGCCAAATAAAAGGTACATATACAAGATTATGGTTTGGTCAACATCTCTATTTGTGCCGTGTTGGCTGGCTGTAGTTTTACATGAAGAATTGCCTGCTGTAACTTAAAATGCAAACATGCATTGATCTTTGTTGATTAAGCAAATAATCCGTTGTTTGTATCTTAGTTGACTAAAGATTTTTTTTTTCGATAAGCAGATATTTTGTTCTTTGGTCTCGTCTGGTCTTTTTATGGGAAATGAAATATTAGCAATTAATCATTACCAGAAAATGAGACACATTTCTGTCCACAATATTCACAAATACTTGGCCTTTAATACCCACTATCTACTAAAGGACAATAATACTGAATTTTAAAGATAAAATCAACTAACTGATTAATCAAACCTTAAAATACAGTCTCCAGTCAAATTTTCAATAGATGGTTACTGTATTAAATTAGCCAGTCCCAACTTCAGAGAAAGACTGGTGATCAAATTGTCAAATATGGACTTTATATGACCTGTACCAAAGTATTTTTACCTGTTAAAATCTATTATTATTCTGCCTTTTCTTGCTGTGATGTGTGAACAGCTGATGACAGTTTTGGGGCAGTGTTATGGCTGTGTGTGTGTGTGTGTGTGTGTGTGTGTGTGTGTGTGAGAGAGAGAGAGAGAGAGAGACTAATGGCTCTGTGCCAGCCAAAGACCTGCAGGGGGATAATTGCTAGTCAAAGCTTCTGCACAAGTCATTACCACAGATTTAACCTTTGACCTTCACATAGTGTTATATTGCAGCATTGTAGCCGATGACAGTCGTGGGGTCCTTATGGAGAGATGTATGTGTGTACTTGTGTGTGTGTGTGTGTGTGTGTGTGTGTGTGGCTCTTGTTCTATGTGCTTCTCTGTTACCTTTGACACCGTATTTATTTTTCCTCTTGCTGTCATTGTGTCACTTGCTTTTTTCTGTCTTTCTAACATGCTACATTTAGCATGCTAATGTGATTAAAGACACCTAATGTGTACTCTAAACACCAGAAAACAAGAATTTTTAATGGATGAAAAGCAGAATTATAGCTTTTCTGTTTTCATTGCCAGTGGGTAAATCTTAGCTAAATCAAATTCATCACCTTCAGGTGTGTTTTGGGTTCAATGCTAATGTTTGCATGATAATATGATTATAGTTAGCATGCTAACTTCTTCACATAATTTGATAATTAATTTGCTAGATGTTAGCAGATTGAAATAGTTGGGATTTAAACCACTCAAACAAATTAAACAAACTTTTTTTTTTTTCCACATGGTCCGTTATTTTTAATATAGTGAAATTTTTATACAATACATGTGGACATATATCTGTGTGTTGTGTCTACTAATTGTTCCTTTTAATTATTTTCACTGGTTTGTTCATAATAATTAGCATACTTAATTAGCATGCTTTCACACTGGCATGCATTTTTTTTTCTCTCTTTTTAATCTTTATTAACACATACACACATATATACATACATATACACATACATATACATACACATTTACATACATATGTACATATACATACACAAGCCACACACAAGCATATATGTATATATATATCTATATCTATCTATATCTATCTATATAGATATAGATAGATATAGATATATATACATATGCATAAGATGGCACATTATATTTAAATTAATGATAGAATACATAAGGTTATTTTTTAATACTTGTAGGTATTATTGGCATGCATGTTAGCTAACATTGCTACTCTAAACTTAACATGCTAACAATAAAATGTAAATATTTCTCTTAATGCTTTTACACCTCTGCTTTTGCATGTGTCTTGGTGTTTTCATGCTTATATGTGTTTTGTCCCTGGTGGGCACCATAGTGGGAAACAAACATTTGGATGCTGATTTAGAAAAAGAACATTAATTTTCACCTTTTGACACTGACTCAGTCGGAAGCAGACACATGCACACGTGCACGCACGCACACACACACACACACACACACACACACATTGTCACATATGAAAAGTNCACGTGCACGCACGCACACACACACACACACACACACACACACATTGTCACATATGAAAAGTTGTTTGTCTGGACACACGCTGAGCTTTCTTTTCAGCCATGGCGGCCATCAGCAGAACCTCACACAATAGCAACATGCACCACTGACCCCAATGAATCAGAGAGTGTGTGTGACTGACAGCCTCACCACTACTCCTCTGTCACACACAGATTGAGCCTGCATGACGGATTATGATGGATTATGAGGCTGGAATATATATAAACACACGCACACATACACAGGACACACGTCTTCGTTCCCTGTGTAGTATACTGCAGGGTAAGATCATATCTTTATTTTTAGAACTGTACAACAAAGATATTCCACCCTGATACTCAAAGATGTTTGTTTTCATTTAGCATAAGAGTGTATGTGTGTGTGTGTGTGTGTGTGGTTTTGAAGAAAATATAGTGTTTGTTTCTTTGGAATGTCTCTATCAACGTGTTGCTATGGTAACGTTGTGCATCACTTTCTCCTCTCGCTCCTCTTTCTCTTCATCTTTCCTCCCGGTCATTTCATTATGGAAAGAAAAAAAATGTTCTTCATTAACCTAATTGGATTCACATAGGTTTGCATATTTAAAAGGAAAGTGTCTTGTTTTCCATAACACCTCAGTTTTCAATTCAGAATTCCACCATTTATTTATGCATAAATGTATGATTCTGAAAATAGAGGAGCTGGTGCATAATAAACTGTAGCTGTGAACCGACAGTTCGTTTGTATTTGACCGTAAAACTAGAGACAGCTATAGATTTATGATACCAAGATGACAGCGTGCAGAATACTAACACCCTCATACACACATACACACACACACACACACCTTCATAACCAGATTGAGAGAGGATGAGCCCAGGCTGCATGGCCATAACCGTGACAGAGTGATTTAAAGTCAAATTTACACATACATAAACACATTCTCTTCTCTCACAGCAATGCATTCCCTTCTATCTTATCCTCTTTGCTTTGCCAGTCAAGTGAATCTACAGTGTGTGTGTGTGTGTGTGTGTGTGTGTGTGTATGTGTGTGTCTGTGTGTGCTTTAAGCCTTTACATCCATCTATAGCTTCTGTTCTGTAACATTCACTGACTTCCAATAATCAGATGATTTTTGGGCACATATATGTTCTGTTTATCCCTCCCAGTATGTGGTGTTTAACCATTTTGTTGAGTGAAAGAAGTAAGTGAATGAAAACAAAGGACAATACCAGTGATTTTGTATGTTTAAGCCCAATCAGTACTACCTGCATATATGTTGCATTACTTACAACTAATTTCCAAAACATAAAGTCGTATTTTATTCATCCTGTTATTTTGCAAAACCCCCCAATCTTTCAAAATCAAATGTTCAGGTGACACTCCCCCCTTAAGACTCAATGTTTCACCTGCTAACACATACATCCGAATGTAGAAGGGATGATTTCTTGGTAAAAGCCTTCTTTGTTTCGGTCTGTATTTCCTGGCGGAGACATACATGGTCTTCCGTGCATCTCCATGTTGGACATTGTGTTTGCTGTGATGGATTATTTATCTCAGGAACATTTCCAGTCTCTACAAGTTGATTTTTATAGCATACTGGAATTAATTGAAATCAATGGAAGTCTGGAAGGTAGGGAAAAACAATTCTAATATTTACCGCTCCAGTAGTATGTTTTGAGAAATGGTGAACGTGAAAAACCACTGGTATGGTCCTTTAAAAGCTGATTTTTTTTTTTAATTTTTTTTAGTGATGATGGTAAATGAGAGCAATTGGCTCATTAACGTTGGTCGTTATCACTTCATTGGGTGTGTATCTCTGATGTGGGTGTGCTATGAATATTCAGCTGACATTGTGCAGCTTTGAGCAGTTACTCCATCTGTCACATCCAACCAGCAACCACATCTCTCCCTCTTTATTTGGTGCATGTTTGTATTGGATATACAGGCTGAGTTCCAAAATAGACAGCAACAAAAGCCAGAAGTAAAGCCTGCACAAATAAAACAATCTGTGTAATGTTGTGCTCAAACTGTAGGAGAAATACCATTAACTCACTTTTGAGAAGTTATAACAGAAACTGTGACTAATAGAAAAAAATAAGGTAAATTAGATGAAGAGTCACTACTGAGTGACAGAGAAATGTCGTGAATTAGTTGAATTAGGAATATTTTAAATAATGTCTAACATCACTACCATCAAAGTAGAGGCCAAACACTGTTAATTTTTTTTTTTTTTTTGTTGTTGTTGGTCAGTCATTTTAAATCGGTACCATGTAAACTGTGAACTATATTCTGATTGCTGCTAACTAATATTCTGATTGCTGCTAACTACCTGGTGTTTATTACTCTGTGCAATACTTATTGATTGCTGCTACCATCCCTGCTACTGTTGTAAATATCGAAATACACACATCTATATCTATATATATAAATATACTTGATACACTTTTTTTGATATACTTGATATACACTTTTGATATACTTTGATATACACTTTGATAAGTATATTTATCTTTTCAGCTGTGTAAATATAATTTAAATAGATGTGTACAAAGTTGTTTTTACTCTTTTTTATACTTTATACTTATGCACTAAGGGAGAAGCACCTGTAATTTCATTATATGTTACGTATAATGACAATAAAGCTATTCTATTCTATTCTATTCTATTCATGTGGTGTCACATCTAAGCATTTCTAATTTCTTGGACTGAACACATTTTGAAGGACCATACCAGCAATTTTGCATGCTTTAGCCCAATAAATCTGCATCCGTGTTACATTATTACCAACCATTTTCCAAAATATGCTACTGGGGCAGTACATTTTAGATTTGTTTTTCCTACCTTCCAGACTGCCACTGATTTTAGTTCATTCCAGTATTCTAAAATCAACCTGTGAGAAGGTGTGTATCCTGAAAAAGGAAATTATAATAGAATACACTGGAATATAACAGATACTGGTGTGACAGTATTAGTGTCCACAGGTGGATTTTTTCTGACTGACTCCCTTATGTGCTCCAGAACTTTAGGTTTCTTAGCAAAAATGCAAGGATCAGGACATTTACTGTGACCTTTACTGATGATAAACATGTGGCTGGCTGCCGAAGTTAAAAAGTAAAGAACTGCACTCTGTTTTACTTTTATTACTCTACAAATGCTTTGGGCAAGATGCCTTTTTTTTTTTTTTTANTTTTTTTTTTTTTTAGCATTCATTTAAGATAACAATGTTACAAAGCATAGTGGCTGCAAGAGACTTCTGGCTTTGTGGAAAAATTAGATTGCTTTCCCCTGGTGGGTCTTTTATTCTCAGTATGACTTTCTTTTAATGGTTAAGTCAACTTTCTATCCTCAAAATGTTAATGTTAGACAGGCAGAATGAATAAGAAATAAGCAGAATGTGTGAAGATGATGAAGAAAGCTGAAATGAGGAGGAAGAAAGGACAGAGATAGAGAAGCGAGTAATACGTTTTCAAAAGAGGAGAAAGTGCTGTTGAGACTGAGAGCAATAACCAGTGAGGAAAAGACAGTGAAGGCAGCTAAGTTGTATGTAATTTCCATCATGCAGTACTTGGCCAAAAACCAAAGTGAATCAGTGCCATTCGATGAGTTGCTGGCAGAGCTGCTGTGATGAATCATGAATCAAAAGCAGCTATATTTTCCACAGTGAAGATCATCAAGCTTGACTAATGGCTGCTCAAGTGATTCAGCTTTTGAAAAATAGCAGACATGAAAAGGTGAATCTGAGAGATTGAAATTGAAACGAAATAAAATTGCAAGTAGGTTTAAAAGCGCATCTATGGCAGATGAAGATGCGAGACAAAAACAGCAAATCAGAGGGATATATGTTCTTCTTCCTCCTTGACTCTTTCTCCCTCCACACGTCTCCACCCCTCTATTCTCATCTTGCTGCATCAAAGGATGGTGTTTTAAACCACTTCCAGCCCTCCATCCAAAGCTAATGCATTTCACTTAAATATTTCAAAATGCTACTCGTCTGTTCTGCAAGGTTGAGTACAAACTCTCCTCAGCTGGCGCCCACAGAGGCACGCTGCCACCAATAAAATCCTGCCAGAGGTTTGATGTCTGCAAGTACGAGGAGTAACTGCTGAAGACTGACATCAAATTGAGGGAAAGATAAGGGAGTCAGTGAGGATGTGGGAGGAAGATACAGATCAAAGATAGAGCCCTTACCTGCATGCATCACTGCATTATGAAAATTGTCTCCACGCATGTCAGCGTGTGTGTGTGTTTATTTTTATGTGTGTATTGTGCATAGTGCAGCTTGCCAGCTGATGCAATGTGTAGCAAGTTTTACAGCACCACTTGTCAGATGTGGTTCTGCTCTGTAAGATCCAGTCTGACAGGCACTCCAGTCAAGAACATGTAAACACACACATACACACACATTTACAAGGACCCACTAGCAAATCCCAGTTCACACACGAAAATAACGCCTGAAAAATCCACTTCCCACTTTGCAGACTGTTATGTAAGATCTATGTGTGTCTTTTTTGTGTCGCACTCAAGACACATCCTGCAGTCTTTATGGCTCAATAATCTCAACTGTTCGTTCTGGTCTCTACCTGCACAGCCCTCTCCTTCTGTCTCTCCGTCCATCCATTGCTTCGTCACTTCTGCCATTATATTACATGGCAGCCGTTGTCATGGAGCTAAAGAAGAAATTAAAAGTCTTTATGCTGTGGGGTTGCTCTTCCCTGTGATATCAGTAACATCTTGTATTAAGGTTGTGACCCTACACTTGCACACAAATGCATAGTAAATCCATACACGCATTGTGAGATTGTGTAAAATTGCTGGCTAAAATCATATTACTATGACCAGTCAATTGCTGCCCACAGTATTGACTAGCAGGTTATTTGGCTGTGGACTAGTTGACTATAGGTATAAGTTTAACATACTAATCGATTGTTAAATTCATGACTTAAACTCACATTTACTGTAGTATATATCCAGAGGCAATGTGTGCTTTGTGTGCTAGCTATCATCTGCCATGTATGGATAGGATTTTAAATATGCTGATGTGCTTTTTGTGTGTGTTTTAGTTGCCGAACCAGTAACCGGAAAAGCCTCATCCTGACTAGTACATCTCCCACACTGCCACGGCCGCACTCCCCACTGCCTGGACATATAGGTGAGTATGGAAGGTGTGGAGGTAAATATAAGAAAGGATTTGATGAAGATTCTCAGTCATCCAGGTGAGTAGATCAAGTATATGAAAGCTGAGTCAAGTCAACCAGATTCAAGTTTTTAATTATGAAATGTTTCACCATACATCCAAATGGCTTCGTCAGTCAGAAATGAATGTACAGAAGGATGTTAAACCTCCAGTAATTGGTGTCAAATCAGAAATGGAGGTCTCAGATACAATCTGCCCACCACCTATAGTATGTTGCATTCTAATCTTCTGTTTATTTGGAATTGTAGGTTTGTTGTGACACCATAGTTACTGGAGGTTTAACTTCTTTCTTTGCATTCATTTCTGACTGACGAAGCCATTTGGATGAATGGTGCAACATTTCAGAATTGAAAACTTGAATTTGGCTGACTTGACTCAGCTTTCATATACTATAAGAAAAGATTATACAGTATAAGGCTGCAGGGAAGGATCAATAATGAGCCACACAATTAGGTCGCCTGGACTCAGTGTCATAAGGAAGGCTTCCATCCAAATATTGTGCAAGTTTATGCTTATTCCAAAAAGTTGTTAAAATAAAGTGTTTTAATCAGTTAGTGTTATGCAAATGTATTATGCAATGAGACAATTAGATTTCATAACTCTGATACTCCATCTCATTTTCACTACTGCGTCCCACCCAAGTTTAGTCTGTCCACACACATTGTGGGGAAAAACAGAGATATGGAATGTCTGTTCAAGTCTCAACAGGTTCAAAGCAGAGTGGTGTTGTTACATAACTGGTTTCAAGCCCTAGACCGTGTCACCTGGACACAATGAGATTCTTTGGCCACTCGAACATCTTCCTCATCCTCCTGTGTGTGGGGTCAATACAGACACACATTCTCTTCCAGGCTGACTGAGAAAACTATTTGTTTCATAATAGGAGTTTTCTTTTCCCCTTCAATTATTTTACTTTAATTAAAGCTTATATTTTTGTTAATATTTTGAATAGAAGACCAAGAGCATAAATAACAAAGACATTTTTTTTCAAACCTATTTTATTTTTATTTTACAATATTTATGGAGGGTGCTGTAAAATGTGCATAAAATTGCTGCATGGAAACTTATATACATACACTACAGGCCAGAAGTTTGAGGCCACCCCCAGATAAAAAAATTAAAAAAAATCATCATTACACTGTTTGTTTTATAGTTTATTGCACAGGAAATTACACAAATATATAAAATAAAACTAAACTAAACTAATTAGTTTTCAAGAAGAATTTGTCAACAAGAGCACATTATATAGCAACTATGGCTTAAGAAATGATTTTTAATGAAGGCATGCCCAGTCTGTATCTGGCACTCCAGTTGTGTTCCAACTCCCTTGCTGATGTGTTTTAACATTCTATTCAATAGCTTCTGTCTGTCTTCTCCCAGATCATTTTGGGATTAACTTGCTACACAGTCTGGTCATGTTATTGCTCTGCTTCATTAATGCTGTTTTGGGGAAGAGCAATCCAACTTGGTCAAAGTTAAGGAATTATGAAGAAAGAGAATTACCATTCCATCCTTCAAAGACACTCGATTCCAGCCGGTTTATGAATTATTGGTCAAAATTTCATTCTTCAACAGGACAACAATTCAAAACATTCATCAAAATTAGAGTAAAATCATTAATAATGTTAATAATAATAATAATAATGTTTAAAAGTATTAAACATTATTAAATATATATATATATATATATACATACACACATATATATATATAAACACACACACATACACACAGTTCTTTTCTTTTGATTAGAATGCAAACAGTGTTTTCAAAGGCTCTGCTGCCGGCTGCATGGTGAAAGGAGAAAACAAGCTGTCAAATTATTCTGGATGGTGGCTGCTTGGATGCAACATTCCTTTCAGTGTGAGATTGATGGAAAAAAAAAAAAAAAANGGAAAAAAAAAAAAAAAGAGCTGACTTTTGGAGTATTTACCTAAACCCAATGTTTACAGTTTGTGATTGAGTATTTTACCCATTTTTTGTTCTCTTTGGTCCATATGTGTTTTAATAGGAAGCAGTCCATTGGACAGCCCGCGCAACTTCTCACCTAGCGGACCTGCCCACTTTTCCTTTGCCTCCTCCAGAAGGTTTGGCATCTTTCTTCTATTCACACATTAAGTCACACATGCAATGTTACATGAACAGCGTGAAGAAGTTGATTGAAATTTCTGATTATTTTTATACAAGTTCTTCAGGGATTGCACCCACTCACACACATGCACATACATAATGTAAAAGTTCACACAAAATAAAGCCGCTGCCATGTCTTTGTAGCACACTGCTCCCACTGACTCGCTGACAGTGCGTGACAGCAGGTGCAATGAATGGATGGTGAGGTGCCAGGATTTTGCCCAAACGTGAATCCCTCATCAGTCACTCAGAGCAAGTGTCAGACACAGTGGTGGCTGGAGAAGGCCTGAGGGAAGAGAGGAATAAAAGTGTAATTGGATAGATTGAAAAGAAGTAAAGGTGCCGGAATTGCTTCATTGCAGGCGCTGTTGTTTGTTGTCTGGAGAGACTAAAACAGAGGCTGTTCTGCCTGTTGGAAGTGATGAAGAGATACAGCAGTCAACCTATTTCCTTCTAAAATTTGTTATCCTTCTTTCTCTGCTTATTTTTCATTTTTCTATCTCCAGGGCTGATGGTCGGAGATGGTCCTTGGCCTCTCTCCCTTCCTCAGGATATGGCACCAATACACCCAGTTCAACAGTAAGGGCTACATTTAGAGGTTACAAACATTTCTACAAGTACCACAAATGTGACTCAGTCATCACATCTATTGTGCATCGTTGCAGCCTGTTCTTTCTCAAATGTAAGATAAAGCTGACTAGATGTGTCCTTGTAACACAAAACTTGTGCCTTTCAGCCTAGAGACACAGTGTAGGAGCATCAGGCTGAATATAATTAATTTTAAACACGGTGCCTCTGTGATATTGTTTCGGAGATAAATCCCCTCTTGTTTTTGCTCTCCATGGTGTGACAAATTGGAATTTATTACAATGAAACTCTATTATCTTTGAACTCTTTATTTTACTAGAGGGACAGAAGAAAAATATCGATATTACAGTGTAGAATCTGTAGTGCCAAAACAATTAAAAATGTACACACAGGAAATGTATTTTACACATGTATTACAGATTTTTTTTCATCCATTGCTAGATGGATTACTTTTTTATCCTGCACAATAGATTTCTCACTGAAATTTATTTGCATATATTATCATGCATAAAATCAGTGTGTCTACATTGTTTGTATATTCATGTTCTGTGCAGTTGCATGTTCTACTTTTGTTTTGTTCTGATTACACGCCACTCTGGCAGCTGAAGGCCATGCATACGCAAACACATACACTTACTTGTTTGACTTTCTTCTTTGAGTTTTTGCTTGCTGCTGTGTTTCTCAGCAGATTACTTAAAGGCATTTTAGCACTGAGAAACATGTATCACATGGAAAACTGCACTAAAAATAACTGATTGGTTGATATTATCAACCTGATTTACCTGCAGCAGATGCCTAAAAACAAAAGGAAGTGAGATATGTAACTAGTTTCTACTCTTTCCTCAGTTACAAACATCTGTCTCTCTATCCATCACTTTCTCCCCAGGGAGAGAAAGAGAGAGATAAAGAGAGAAAAACACAAATACAAAGAGTGTGTGGGAGGATGTAACACACTGTTGCGAAGCAGATAGAGAAAACAAGGTTCTCTTGTGTCTTAAAGATGTTTTAACACAGAGACTATCCAGAGAAATGGACTCTGCCATGGCCCATTTGGTAAATAGCTCCATCTGAGAAATGGATCCAGGAAGTTCAGGTTGAAGAAACATTATGTGTCATCTTGAATATTGTCTTCATCTACAATTTTGCAGCTTCTCACACATTTCTTTGTTCCTCAGAGAGATACATGTTGATCTTTTCCAGTAGATGAGGTTGATGCTGACTTCCCTGACTCTTTCTACCTTTCTGCACATTCATTACTGCCATGTTTCAGTGCTCTGCTGGTTCTTACACGGGCCATTACTCGCTTGATTAGTTACACTAGCCTGTGCATACAGAACAGAACAGATGAAAGGAGGAGGTGTGTGTGTGTCTGTCCAGGAATTTTCTATAGAAAAATGGAGATAACCATGAGAATGTAGGAGGAGGTGAAATGTTGCAAGTAAAAAAAAAAAAAAAAAANAAAAAAAAAAAAAAAAACTGCAAGATTTTAAATATGAAACACTTGTCATCTGTGAAAACCAACATATGCAATGAAATTTTCCTTAGTCTCTCTATATTTCTTTATCTCAAGGGAAGTTCTTCATTGATTCTGCAGACTGGACTTGCTGCATTCACAACATTGTTTCAGTGTTTTCTGCAGCTTGCAAGTGGCTAAGACCTGAATGGAATTTTTAATGGGTTTTTATTGCAGAAATCATTGCGTAGCCAAAGCCAACTATGGTTTCCCATTGGGAGCTGTGTTCATTAAGCCTCCCATTGATCGAGGCTGATTTTTTCCCTTCTGCATTGAGGGAAAGTCTTTTGTTTAAGAGCAGTGCCATTAACCCCCTGAGGCAGCACACACTTAAAGCTGCACAGAAACTTTGACTTTCATTCCCTGTAGTCTGGTCTTCCAAATGCTTCTCAGTGTACTTTATTCTGGTTTGCACGCCCACGCTCACTCCTTCTGGATATTTTCATTGTTTCTCCACCTCTCCTTTTTCTTCATTTGTCAGTTTTAACTTAATTTCTCTGTTTCACTTTGTTCCTACCACTCACATCCTTGTACACCTTCTGCCTTCTCTTCTCTTCTCTTCTCTTCTCTTCTCTTCTCAAATTGACAGTTTTCTGTTGGTACAGGTACAGCAAAGAGGCTATTTCAAAAATTTATGAAGTTTATGAATTTATTTATTTCTATTTATTTTCCATCTCTGATCGCTTCCCAGTCATCCAGCTCATCCCAGGAGCGTCTCCACCAGCTGCCCTTCCAGCCAACCATGGACGAGCTGCACTTCCTGTCCAAGCACTTTGGCAGCACCGAGAGCATCACTGACGACGACGGGGGCCGACGCTCACCGCATGTTCGGCCTCGCTCACGGAGTCTCAGGTGAGACTGCACCGGAAGCAGGAAGTGGTCCTCTGTTTCTTATAGAGGTAGAGCCTTAAAATAATATATCTCAAGGTATTTTTGATATCCATGCAATATCCAAGATGATATGAACAATGTAACGCTCAGGAACAACACAAGGAAAATTAATAAATGTAAAATTGGGCATAGTAGATTGCTTTCCTTCAGTAAAAAGTATAAATAAGTAAAATCCTGTAATATTTTAGGCTGGAAACAATAATTACAATTAACTTGATAGTCTTTAGTAGTGTTTAAAACACAATACTCCAATACTTTATTTTACACGTTATGCTACAGACAACCAGTTTTCAAAACATACTACTGAAGCAGCTTTTTGTACCTTCCAGACTGCCGTTGGTTTCACTTCATTCTAGTACGCTATAAAAATCAACTTGGTGAAACTTGAAACATGAGATAAGTAATCCATCACAGCGATTACTTCTTTAAAATCTTTTTTGAAGTTACTTAATTTAATTGATCCATATTTTAGTTTTCATGTTATTTTGCCAAATCTCTTAGTCATTCAAAATCAAATGTTCAGGTGATATACCCAGTGCTTGAAGTGGACAAAAAAAGGTGCCAGTAACATAGTTACCACACATTGCATGATACATCACAAAGCACTTGTTGCTAAGCACATTGATGATGAACTACTGGTATATCAGGTTCTGCAGGACGTTATACAGTATAGTGAACTTTCTCAATCACAGACTGTTTTCTGTACGGTGAAACGAGATGGACGCCAGCTATGAAGGCTTGCTGCTTCACTCCAGTGTACGCTGGCTGTCAGAGGAGCCATTCTGAGCTGCAAATATGAACTCAGAGAAGAGATTGCAGCATCCCTTGCTTCTGAAAATCCGTAGCTTGGAGGCTGTCTTGCAGATGCATTGTGTATTTGGAAACTTGTATATAGGTTGATATTTTCAGCATCTCAGCATGCAGGGGTGTGGTACCTTCTTACTAAGTGTCCAGGACAAAGTGCCTGCATTCACACAGGAAATCACCTTATGGACAAACAAATTAAAGGAGCGAGTGACAGAGATGTTCCCACACCTTCATCAAGAGCTGCTGTCCTCTNAAACAAATTAAAGGAGCGAGTGACAGAGATGTTCCCACACCTTCATCAAGAGCTGCTGTCCTCTGGAGAAAGTTTAGACAGCATCCCTCCACTTGTTCTCTCTGGCCTGACACACCTACAGGGATATTTCAAACACCATTACAAACACTTCCGCCCACCAGTTGCATTTCGCGCGGAAAAGGATGTTACGTCATCTGTAAAGAACAGGGACGGCAATTTCGAATCTTCAAAACAGTTTCGATACATTTGAAACACGCTTTATTTTGAAATGTTGGTTCTGCCCAGCCTGCTGGCAGAAACTTTAATTGCAACTCTAGAACGCTGGAAAGCGGACATGGTGGTCACATGACCGATGTTTGAGACAGCTGTCGACCCCGCTTCAAAACCGGAAGTTTCGAACGGCTTCGAATTCGAAACGTATCGGTCGAGGGGCCGAAATTGCCCTCTCTACTAAACAACCTACAGCTGGTGATCGGGAAGGGTCCAGGGGGGCGGGGGGGATGATGATGATGATGATGATGATGATGATGAGAACCGGGTATATGCCTATATAAATACGCGGTCCCCCGATTTAATTTGTCCGGCTGCAATCTTTGCTGTTGTTTCCCTCTGCGTTGTTAAGCAGTAGAGTACGGAAAATTTATTTAATTTAGAGTTCTGATACTCCCGAAAATGTCCCGGTACTCTGAAATGAAAATCTTAGAGGTCCGGTGAGTACCGGCCCACTTCAAACACTGGATTTATCCATCTTGAAATGTTTCACCCGCTAACAGTTTTGCACAAAGGCACGGTCGTTTCAATTTCTCTGGTAAAAGCAACTTTTTTCCTGGGACTATATTCCCTGGCGGAGGCACATTTTCTTCTGTTAGCTCCATACTGGATCAGTTTTAGTTATTGTTCACTGTGATGGATTATCTTACTCAAGCATATTTCAGGTCTCTACAAGTTAATTTTTTTTAATGTACTAAATGAACTAAAACCAATGGCCTCTGGAAGGTAAAATTCAAAAATTTACTGCTCCAGTAGTACTGTATGTTTTGGAAAATGGTTAGCAGTAATGTAACGTGTATGCGGGTTGTAAAAAAATGAGCTCAAACATGCAAATTCACGGTGTTGTCTTTTAAACACATCCTCTCTCTCTCTCTCTCTCTCTCTCTCTCTCTCTCTCTCTTTAAAATCTGACTACACCGTGTCCTTGAATTATCTTATCTGCTGCATGTGTGCTGTGTGTGTGTGTGTGTGTGTGCTTCTAGATTTACTCTCAGTGTTATTCTACCCTCCACCCTGCAGTGGTTTGAGTCTCCACAGAACTGTTTCTACATTAGCAAGGGTGTCTGGGGTNCCCTCCACCCTGCAGTGGTTTGAGTCTCCACAGAACTGTTTCTACATTAGCAAGGGTGTCTGGGGTATTTCTCTCCCCATAGACCCCCTTCAACCACACTTATTATAGCTTTCCTTCAGGATAAAACATGCCCTAACTACATACTGTATGTCACTGCTTATCAGTATTCAGTTTTGTATTAAGCTCCTCAACATTTCCTAGTCCAGATAATATCTTGTTAGTGGTGCTTCAGTCTGCAGAATTGCCCTTACTCTGCGCCTTGTCATGCCTCCTTATCACTATTCACATCACGTTATTCTACAAAGCTAAACTGTAATGAGTTCATCCAGAAATCATATTCTGATGGTATCCTTTCCATTTGTGAATGTAAAGCCAATCCAGCTTCATGCAGATTGTCTCTGCTCTGATATATACATGTTGTTTTTTGCTTTTGCCTCATGTCTGTGTATGTGGGACTCTCTGTAACCATGCTGGTGATGAAGGACTGTGGCTTGAGGTGTGGAGACGCCACTGAAACCATTAAAGAGACAGAGTGCAGATTGCTCGATTAGCATAATATACAGACAGGATGGAGAGATGCAGGAAAGCAGTGAATTATTCCTTCATTGAAGTAAAAAATACAGAATTGCTCATCGTGTTTTGTCTGTCTCTGCCTCTCGCTTTCTCGCTGCACGCTCTGCCTTCTTTCATTTTCTCAGTCAATCCTGTATATTACATTCCTGCTCTCTGTGTTTGTCTCTCTACAGCCCCGGGCGCTCTCCATCCTGCTATGACAATGAAATAGTGATGATGAACCATGTCTACAAGGAGCGCTTTCCCAAGGTCAGCCCCATACAGACAAATGTGCAGGTGTAAAATGTGACTTCATACACAAACATCCAAACACATATAATATTCATGCACTCAGCGCATACGCTGCTCAGTATTCATGATCAAGAGAACACCATCAGATTGAATTGCTGCTTGAGTAGCAATTACGTCCCAACTAAACGTCGTTCTTATTTTTCTGTCAAAGTTACCTATTAACTAATCCAGACAGAGCTGCACAAAAGAAAATGTACATCTCCACCAGGAAGTATAGTCCCAGGAGAAAAGACTATTTTTTACTGAGAAATCAAAATGACCATGCATTCAACATTCAGACTTAAGTGTTAGCAGGTGAAACATTGAATTTTAAGGTGGGTGTATCACCTGAACATTTTGAAAGCTTAGGAGATTTCACAAAATAACAGGAAAACTAAAATATGGTTTTAGGTTTTTGAAAACAGTTGTCAATAAAATGTGTATGCATGTAGTATTTATTGGGCTTTGCAAAATCATCGGTATGATCCTTAAGGCAAAGGGATCACCTTCCTTGGCAGTTCATCTTTTTGGTAATTTATGGCAAAAAGCTGAACTACTAAAAAGATCAAGCAAATGCTCTGATTCCCAACATGAGTCTTGTAGCATGTTTATGAGAAGGAGGATACTACAGGGTGAGGAAAAGATCAGATATCAGATAACAGTCTATTCTTGGCTTTGTAGACCAGCATCAAGTATTTCAACCTGAAGTACCACCATAGGGAACTTGTTGAGGCATGGAATTCTTTGTGATATTGACCACACAGGCTGCTACATTCCAGATTATTTGGAAAAATATGACTGCCTGCATGGGGAATCCAACCAGCATTTCAGTCGTCTTACCTGAAACTGAATTGCACCTACAGCAACACCTGTGCCTGACCTGGGAGTGATTATAACATAAGACCTCACAAACAAGCCACATTCACCACATGATCTGTGAATTACTGGCAATGCTTTACAAGTACAACAAGCTTACTCACAAACCCTGAAGGAAAAGACATTAGCATCCTCCTCTGAGATGGAGAAATCACTGAGTTGAAGCCATGTAAAATGATTATATCACTGTAGGAGGTGAAGAGGGGGTGTTGGCACTAAGCCCAGCGGGACACCGAGGTGAGGGCATATGCAGCATAGGGGCTTCTTTCCTTTTAATATAAGCAACTGCTGAGATAAAATGGAAGTTATTCAGAGCTAATGCAATGATGCCCAATCTGCTGGAGTAAAAACCTGGTGGTCAGTAGCAGAAAGGTCAGCTAGTGCCAGAGCCACCAGGTATCCTTACCAGGCAGGCACTAGTTTTGCTCAAAACTTTCAAATTCTTGATTCAAAAGGCCCTTGAAGTGATTCAGAGGGATTTTGGTGTTAAACGGTTCCTACAGATGTTTGCCGCAGCACATTATGTTGCAAACTTCCCCCACCACTCTCCCTTTGTTAGAGTAAACTGACATCCTGGTCCCAGTGCTGTTGATGAAGTGCACATTGTAGCCTTTCCTTCTTGGGAATAACCTGCTGTGCCGTTCTGCTGCTGTAGCCAGTTCACATCAAGGTTTGATGAGCTGGGCTTCGTGTTGTTCTGATCTATTATCTTCATACTTCTGCCCCCTATTACTTTGAATGAGTCTCATCATTCTCTTTCTTCCCTCTTGAAGCTCTCAGCCACAGGACTGCCAGTGACATTTTGCTCATCGCATCATTCTTTGTAAATTGTCGACTCTGCAATAAATGAAAAGTCCCGAGGGTTTGTGATTGCTGAGAAGCTAGAATTGGCCTGTCACATCTCATAACATATTTACGTTTTAGCATTTATTCAAAGAGTAATCCAACCTCTTAACCCCTTTATTTATTGAGACAGACCTACAGTAAATCAATTGATGTCTGGGGGATCCAACTGTTTGTATACAAGGAACTGCATCTAATAATCCAGGAACTTAATTTCAGTGGTTTACTGGAGTCCCAGAGCCTTAGAAGTGGTTGCTTGGTTGATTGAGTAACTAAGGGGGCATTTGCTTTTTCATATGGGTGATATAGGTATTGGATACCTTTTTTTCCTTCAAGAATGATCATAAAGTCTGGATTTACACGACCACACACATGACCTGATTCCAATCTTTTGCTCACATACAACACGTACTGGATACGCTTCCTGAAGATGTAAATAGTAAAAAGCCACATGGAATCGGATATGCTCAGATCCAATTTGGGCCACTTGCATATATGGAAATAAATTGGATACATATTGGATATCCACCAATGCGCTTGCTGTCTAATTTCACAGATCGGAATTTCCTTCCCATCCGACTCCAACGTAACATTCTGCTTTATCTGCATGTGAATGATGTAAGCATCAATATGATGACTGCTCTCTGTAAACAGAAATGAAGGACATATCTATCTATCTATCTATCTATCTATCTATCTATCTATCTATCTATCTATCTATCTATCTATCTATCTATCTGTCTATCTATCTGGCATACTGATGTGCGTTTAGTCAAATAGACATGTTAAGTGTGTGATAACAGGCTACATTACAGCAGCAAAAGTTCCGCTTCTCCTCCATGATCAACTAACAAAAATATGTGTCCCAATTGGAGAGATACAGTCACACAATAATATCAGATGTTTCTCTCTGCATGTGAAAGTTGCTAACCTGCTGATCAGATTTTTAAATAGTTCTCTCATTTTAGTCCACTGAAGCGTTTTGTTTACATCCATCTCAGAAATTTGCAACTGCATCTGGGCCGCTACAGGTCAAAGCTGTGTAAATGCAGGTATCAGATATGAGCCACTTAAAAAAGAAAACGTAAATACACTGAACAAAAAATCAGATATAGGCAAAAGATTGGAATTGAGCATCAAGACTTGTAGTGTAAATCCAGCCTTAAAAACTGTATGTTTGTTTACTCAGGCTTTCTTTGTCTTATATTAAATTTTGTTTTAAGATCTGCCACAGTTAAGTGTGATAAACATGCAAAAAATAGAAGAAATCAGGAAGGGGGCAAATAGTTTTTCACCACACCTCTTATGTAGGCGTGATTCCCAAATATCACACATCCTCAGATTGTGAAGGCTCAACATGGCTGCATCCTCACAGTCATTATAAGGGAATAATTTGCAGTAGCATGACCAAAATAGCTCAGTCATCATACCCATCTAAAGCTGATTTCAGCAGCTGAAGCTGAGAGCTTTTACATTGTAGAGGTGTTATAGAGGTAATCAGAGGGTGACAACAGTGACCACACATAGCAGATTGTACCTAGACCACATTTTGTTAGGTTATGGGTATTTCACTTTGTACTGCTTTTCCATGCTCTTTTATGACTGCTGTGACGTTTAAATGACCTTTGAGGTCCTGTCCAATCTAAAGGCATTACATGCACAAATATTTAAACCCAGTCCTTATTATTAAGCCTTATTTGTTCAAGTCTGAGTTAAGATAGATGGTGTCTGGGGTCCAATCCCTGGTAGCCTTGTTCAACCCTCCATATCCAATTGGCAATGTTTGCTTGTGGGAATCTGGTAGAGGATTCTCGTCCTCTCTGCACTTGGGACTTTTACTAATTGGTCAGGGTGTCTGCAAGCAGGGAGGGAGCATGACCAGGGAATAGTGAACCTCCCACATGTTACACACAGACACAGCTGATTCCACCCCTCACCAGAAGACAGTTAACCTAGCAATGATGGGAATTGCTAAGACCACAGAGAATTCAGCATTCCACATTGACAACATAACAAGATTAGACTGTTAACCTCTATCTTGTCATCAATAGGCCACGGCTCAGATGGAGGAGAGACTAGCAGAGTTCATCCAGAACTACTCCCCAGAGAATGTGCTGCCACTTGCCGACGGGGTCCTCAGCTTCATCCACCACCAGCTAGCAGAGCTGTCCAGGGACTGCCTGACCAAATCACGTGAGGGCCTCATCACCACCGTCTACTTCTGTGAACTTCAGGAGAACCTAGAGAAGCTTCTGCATGATGTGAGTTGTGGCACATGGGTTGTGTAGGTAGATGGGAATGTTAAAGTGGCTTCTTTTGCCTCAGATTTGAAAAGAAGGCCAATGATCTCATGTAAGAAGTTTAACAGAAGTTCTTGAAGTTCAGAAGTTTTTGGCTGAACACCCTCTGTCTTCTCTCACGAATCCTCATGCCTTTCTCTGTCTGTTAAATCCCCTTATCAGGCCCACGAGCGCTCAGAGAGTTCAGAGCTCACCTTTGTCATCGAACTGGTCAAAAAGCTTTTCATCATCATATCTCGTCCAGCCAGGCTGCTGGAGTGTTTGGTGAGTTTCACCCCATCATCTGATGGTGTCGCCCAGGTTTTGTTAAACAGTTACACAAATCCAGAAACTGGCTCCACAGTCACAAAGGAATTCTCAATTCACACTGATAACGACACAACAAATGAGCATTTATTGAATCAAGTGGCAAGACTCTCTGGGAGCCTTTTTCATTCTAAGTATGGTCTCTGTCTACTGGGAGGGATGCCTGTCCTCCCATACGGTGATGGAGGGTTCTTGACAATGAAATGACATTAAAGAATGAGCAGAATTGGGGCAAGCTGTCTACTGTGAATTCAGTACGAAGTGGTGAAATACAGCTTGGAGCTGTGCTGTCATTCCTAAAAAGAAAAACAGTTCAATGGCTTTCTTTATCTTTTAATTGCATTTGTGGGTTTATTTGCACTTCTTTTAAAGATGGAAATAAAAAGACCTGAGACCTGATAAGTGGTGACTCACCCTGTAGCTCTGTTATTGATCATGTAATCAGTCAATATGACCTTTGCTCAGAAATGATGTGCTCGCCACAGAATACCGGTATATGTTGCTAATATCTCTAATCCAGAGACAGAGATGTTTGGTTTTATAGCAGATGTCTTAAACTGTGCGACAAGGAGTGCAAAGATTTTAGTCCAAACAAACACTAAGCTAACTGATTTCACTGATCAGCATGTCATAAAGAAGAGAGGATGAGGAGTAAAGTCAGCTGAAGTAGGGCTTGGTTGGACTGAAATCTTTGAGACAGTGGTTTTAGAGTTTATAATCACTGCTGATAGCTGATATCATTTACATTTTTTATCTATATCATTTCTGTGTTATGCTACATCTGGTTGGATAATCTCGTGCATTACGTTGCCCCTGAGGCTATACAATATAAATTTTTGCTATTCAGCTAAAAGAATATAGTATATGACTCTGAAGCAGTGGTTTTCAAACTGTTTGAAGTACCATCTCCGAGCAAACCAAAAAAACCAGTTATCACCTCACCAGCAAGCCAAGCCACCAACTCTTAAAAACAAAACAAAACAAAAAGAAAATGTAACAAAAACCTTTTGTGTGTGTGTGTTGTACTAGGATATAGAATTTTACAGTTTGAGGTGAGAAGTCACTGACACCCAATGTCTGTAAATGTCTGACATACCACCAGGGAGCACTTCAAGTACCACCAGTGGTACATATATCTCAGATTGAGAACCGCTGCTCTAAAGCGGTCCAGCTCTTTCCATCAACTCACTATACTTGCTATTTTTATTGGTGGTTGTTGTTTAATATTGTTAAATCTCTCCATCCTTTCTGCACTTCTGCGGCATAGTTACAGCATCCGCTTGCATGTGAAAATGTTAAAAAAAATGGCTGCTATGGCTGCTATGCAGAGTCTGCATAGTCGGGAGACAGATTCTTAATACATGAATGTATTAAGCCATGTACTGTGGCTACATGAATGTATCCAGCAGAGATTAAGGGTGGGTGATATTGTCTTAAAATAATATTATTACATCTGAAGGTATTTTGCGATAACAATATTCAAGATTGTATGAACAACAATGTGGTATTGGTGACTGCAGAAGTAAATGATACTGCAAACTGTAAGAACAATTAAAACTTACTTAGTGTAGAAGCAGGCACAGGAGAGTATTTCTGTTCAGTAAAATGTAAATGACTAAAATTCTGTAACGTTTTAGCTTGTAAAACATAATTCAAATTAACTTAACCCTGCACTTAAATATGGGTTTAATATGACTTCAAAGTGTAGCTCTACCAGAAACTTGTGGTTGAGGCCAATAACTCAACTGATGTGAGAGTAGCGGCTAAGCTAACACTGTTCATACATCGCAACAAGAAGTCACGGCTGAGTCACCGCTTTGCTAATTTCACCCCGTATGCTTTGCTTTTTGTGTGACAGGGAGAACATCTAGCTAACACTGTGGCCATGCTTGACTGAGTCAGCATCACTTCCTGCTTGTTTTCATTACAAATCAGCTGCTTGTCTCTCCTCCTCACGCAACTTGGGACTTTCTTGGTAATCACCCAGGTGTTTCTGCTTCAGGTGGAGAATTACGGTTGTTGTGTTCCCACCATTAGCTGTTAGTCAGTTAGCCAGGAACAAATCTGCCAGGTGTTGATTGTGCTACTTCTGGACATTCTTGTTTTGTTTCTTCTTGTTGAGCATGATGTGAAAATTCATCAACATGTCATCATGCAGCAATATTGTCAATATTGTGATATGACAAATTCTTATCATAGAAAAAAATTGTACCATAATTATCATGAAAGATATGATAATGTGCAGCCCAAGCAGAGGTCATGTTTTTCTAAAGCTGTGTCATTCAATATATCAGCAAGGCATACTACACTAAAATCTCTGCTGCAGAAAACTTCATGCCTAATACCACAGGATATTTCTCCAAGTTAACCAGAAAGTGTAAAATATTTCTTCCACCCCCGCTATGTCCTTCACAGCAGCTCATTCGGGCAGATGAGAGTCAGAGCCGTGTCCTCGCCATGTTGATACACACATAACTCACCTCAACTTACTTAGTAATAACAAGCCACTGTGTACACAGGAGGCTCAGCCATACCTGGACCTCAGCTCACTGATTGATGGCCTCTTGTGTATGTAATCGGCATGGCCCCGCCCCTAACCTCCTGGCTCATCTTTCTGTTGCTAAGGCAACAGAAAGGTCGATAGGGTCACTCAGGATGTGGAGGGGACTTTAGATGTGTATGGTCCTTTGATGAGAGGAGAAGACACACACAGATATGATGTTGTTAGAGTTCATTTAGCATTCAAGTCAGTCTCAAGGTCTGATTTGGTGAAAATGTCACACAGCCAGTCAGCCGTTAGCAGCAGGAATATTGTCCTCAAGCAGAGCAAGCTATCGGAGAAACAGATTAATTCCTTTCCTCCATTCTCTCTCTCTCTCTCTCTCTCTTCGCTGTTTGAAAGGAGCAGATATGAGAGAACAGAGAGGAAAGAAATGATCCTGGCAGCCCTAGGCTCTGCTTTCTAATCAAAATGTTATTCCAGCAACAGGAATGAAACATAATCCCACAGGACACTACAAAGAGCAGTTCCATTGGAAAAAGGATGTTTTTAGGAAAGCGAATTAAAGTTAGGAGTGTATTAGAAATGATTTTGTTTGTTTGATAACCCCGTAGCTGGTGTTTGGTCAACAATTTGTAGCAGGTTAATGCAATTTTCAGCTTGTATTATTATGTGTTATGCACATTTTTGGAATTAATTTGATGCATTCACATGGTGCAGTAATATATAAACTCAGTTCATCAACAGTCATCAGTTTGTCTTTTGCTGTCTTGGAAATCATTCAGCCCCTTGATCTTTTCTTAAACTCCCTCAAAATCAAATTAAAGATGAATGAAATACTGCAAAGGATGCAACAAAAGTTTCCTATTTGTATTCCAACTGATCAAACTTTTAATAACCAGAAGTGTTGATTTTAAAGTGGGGATTATATGTTGTTGAATGGAGTGTTGTTTAGTCACTTCTAAATGTGATATGGCTCTGATGCTGTTATTCAAACCTATCTAAAGGTGTTAAATTACTGCTGATGGTGTGCACTATAGAAAAACTGGCATAAAAATGTTTGTATCAAAGGGATAAATGAGAAATGGCTCACAATCAAATTACCTGTATGCTGTTTCACATCTATTTCTAGCCCATCGTTCTTATTGTACAGCTACAAGTTGGAAGTATGCGAACTGTAAATTTGTGCGTTGCACTATGTCTTTGACTAAGGCTTGGAGTTCAGCCATGTCTAAGCTTTAAGGTTAATTTATATTGTGCCTTAATTTGACACCTCAATCTGTCCAACCCGATTACAGGAGTTTAACCCAGAAGAGTTTTACCATCTGCTGGAGGCAGCGGAGGACCATGCCAAGGAGGGACAGCTGATGAAGGCAGACATCCCTCGATACATCATCAACCAGTTGGGGCTGACCAGGGACCCACTGGAGGGTGAGAGAGGGGGAGGGAGGGAGGGAGGGAGAGAGAGAGAGAGAGAGAGAGAGAGAGAGAGAGAGAGA
>VXCM01000629.1:218506-321687 GCA_014773175.1 Lucifuga dentata
AAAAAAAAAAAATTCTTAATCTGAATTCTTAATTTAAAAAAAGACAATAATAATAAATTTTTTTTTTTTTAAATTACATATTTTAAATAATTTCTTTAGGATATTTGCGAATTTATGAGAAATCGCCACAATAACAGGATTTCTGTAGAGTTCAACAGTTTTGATTATCTGCAGAAATTGCAGGAATCATCTGGCATACCACCAGAGGATACTTCAAGTATCGCCTATGGTCGACACCACAGTTTGAGAACCATTCAGTACATTTACATGCACACTATACTCAGATTTTTTTCTGTACTGCAATTAAGGCAAAAAATGCAACTAAGACATGTACATGGATGGAGTTAATAGGATTCTGCAGTTCTCCAAATATACATGACATATTGTGTAACTGGAATATGAGGAGAGTCCAATGTATACATGCCTGAATAAATCAAATGTGGATCTTTTACTCAGAATAAGCGTACTGTGACTTACACTGATTTAAATCTAATTATGGTGTTTGCAGGATGTTGAAAAAAAATCAATTTATTGCCTTATTATAAGTATAATCAAAGTTTTGACATGCATGTAAACATATTGACTGTTCTAGACTGAGAAGTCTGCACTATGTATTGGGATGTACATTGTAGATTTGCTGGATCATTTCCTGGCTGTTCAGCAGTGGCTTCCCTGTGCTTCATCATCTTGCCTCAAACGTGGCCCCCAGACTCACAGTTCTAATTCACGTCTGCTCTAATCCATCAGCAGCTTCATTAGCTGATGGGCTAAATGGTCTGGAATTACTTTCTGTAATAAACTGCTGAAGTTTTGTTTCTGAATTCATGAGAAATATAGCCCTGCTAGGGCTTTCACTGTTAATCTCTGCTAACAATCATGTGACACAATCTTACACTTCCTTTTTGCACCTCCATAATGTGCAGACATACGTGCACATTCACTTAACTGTGTGCACGCTGACACCCACACGTATTCATGGACACTTTCACACTCATTTATTCTCTTGAATCCCTATAGATGATCTTGAGAAGATTGGGTTTTTTTTCGGTGTGAGATCAGGAATGTGAGCTCCTTGGCATTGTGATTTTTGTTTTACACGAGGTGAATAGTCACAGAATGGCTTTATAACCCTTTACATGGTTAATTACTGGTAAATTATTTCGCTGCCTTAGTGAAACTGCACTATAATCAGTGCGTTCTAGCAGCTGCCACAAGATCACAGAAAATAAGCTGCCAAAGCTGCTCAGGGAGGGAAGAAGTACAAAGAGAGAGGGAGGCAGGGAAGGATGAAGGAGACAAGGAAAAATAATAGGGGAGAGCTATTTTAAGTCTCATGTTTTTCCTTCTGTGGTGCAACACTTTTGGCCCTTCAAGATGTTTGAGCAACTGCAATTTTTATCTGCTCTGAGCCATTTGGTAGGCCTTGTGTTTTAGTATATAAATTAGCATCTTTACTTTGTGACACAGAGTTTGCTTGTTAACAATCATGTTTTCCAACAGATATAGTGAGTCTGGACAGCTATGACAGTGAGGGTCCACATACGCCGGAGACCGATGACTCAGCAGAGGTGAACAACAAATGCACACGTGCAGACAGACCTGTGTTTACATGCATTTATGAGCATATAATATCAGTGCATGTCCTCACCAGCACACACACACATACACACACAGGCAGCAAAATCAACATTCTGTGACATTTGAGAATAGCACTTAATTTAAAGCAGCTTTTGTGTTTATTTAAATTACAGTTTTAATGTGTTGGGTGTTTCACCAGGGAAAAGGGAGAAACATCAAACCACCGAGTGAGGGAGACTTTCAGACCATCAAACTGATCAGCAATGGAGCCTACGGGTAAGCAGCGAATGGAAAGTAATCAAATCAAATCAAAAATATCATTAAAAGATAAAACCAAAAATGGAAACAGGGATAAAACAACAATATTACTTTTGCTGCTGCTGCTGTTCTTCCAACTCCTCTTCCAACATAAATATTGGAACAAAAATAATGCAAATTTAGTCTCTTCTTGCATTACAAATATTGCTGTTCAGCAGCAGTCTCGCTAATCTTAGATCTCAAAGTGACCTTGAAAACAACAGAGTTCTGAAAAGTCTCTGCTCTGCAAATGCAGTTTCATATGAAAATAATGTAACTTAAATTTAAAAAGGCAAGTTGTTCCTTTTTATTTATTTTTACACTGATGCCAAGTTGATTTTCATTTTCTTACTAACTTGACTTTACAGCTATCTTGTTTAGCAGAAATTAAAGTTTTAAACAACTCATAGTGTAATGGGCTAAACTATGAAAAATCACCAATATGATCCTCAAACTGTTTATACTGAGCTAAAATTTATGATCAGAGGTGCAATACATGTGTTTGTCAATGAGTACAGTGTATTGGCTCCAAAACTCACATTGCCTCTTTAATTTTAATCATGGTTATGTCCTGTTGTGAGGTTGGGCTGTCTGTGTGCTACACAATCTCTCTCTACCTACCTGCATGCCAGTTATGTGCAGCCCGGGTTATGATATTTTGTTTTAAAAATGTCAATACATTCTGAGGCCTTGTAGCCCCCTGGTTCAGAGGTTCAAAGGCATAAAAGCTGCTTGTTATCGTCCTGGCCGAAAGAACAGCTAGCATGCCAGTGCCGGAGAACCAGCAGGCTTTAGAAGGAACACAATTTGAAACTGCATATCTGACATGTATTTAGTCGTGGTTGATTTAAAAGCCAATAACAGAAACTCTGTTCTACAACTACACAAGAAACAATGCTTTCCAAGAAAAGCCTGTTTAAATTATGTATTTATTCCCTCAGCATCTGCTCATGAGAAACATCACTGTACACATGCATCATTTCTGAGATGATTAAAGGTACTTTTGGTTATATTTCTGCTGTCAGCTGCAAGATTCAGATCAGGAACAAAAAACGCATCAATGTTACAAGCCTTGGATTTGATGTGTGTCAGAGAGAGAAGGTTAAAAGCAATCGGACTCTCTTCTTCAGCAAGTTTTTCTGCAAAGTTACATTGAACATAGTGTCTTATCCCTCTTTTTTTCTCTATTTTCCCAGCAGCTCTAGATGTCTTCACTCCCTTTACTCTCTACTTTGTCTCTTCCTCTTTCAGTGCTGTCTACCTGGTGCGCCACAGGGAGACACGACAGCGTTTTGCCATGAAGAAGATCAACAAGCAGAACCTGATCCTTAGGAACCAGATCCAGCAGGCCTTTGTAGAGCGAGACATCCTCACATTCGCTGAGAACCCTTTCGTCGTCTCCATGTTCTGCTCCTTTGAAACGCGGCGCCACCTGTGTATGGTCATGGAATATGTTGAGGGTAAGTGAGTCCGGTTTGGTTTTCGTGGACCAAGAATCCGAGGATGTTTATGAATAATGAGGCATCTTTGGATGCATTTGTGGTAACTTGGTCTTTTCCTGATCCGTTTGCCCTTCCTTTCTCTGTGTATCAAACGTTAGATCAGATTTCTGTCTGGTTTGTAGAATAGCAACACTTTTCA
Source organism: Lucifuga dentata (assembly GCA_014773175.1). NCBI lineage: Eukaryota > Metazoa > Chordata > Actinopteri > Ophidiiformes > Bythitidae > Lucifuga > Lucifuga dentata. The sequence continues at coordinate 222,023 of VXCM01000629.1, forward strand.
GCGTTTTCACCCTAGCTCCTATTTTCCTGACCAAGCAGGTTCCTAGCATACATGATCATTCTTAGGACACAGGATTTTTCTTTTAATCTTGTTAATCTTAATTTTGATAATCTTTTCTTTTAAAATCTTGTTAATTTTGATTTTTCTTTTAAAATTGTCTATTAATTCCTTAAAATTCACATGGTGATGTTGTCTTTTCTTTCTCCGTTAGGCCCTCCCTACTATCGTCAGTGCCAGGCAGATCAAAATAATATAATTGAAGTGATTGTTCATACTTTGCTATCTTTGGTCTTTGATTTAGAAGGACAAATGAGATTGATCCGACTCTTATCTCACTATCACAATGAAGCTCAGCTTCGAAAGTAAAACGACTTGCTGCAAAATGCCTCCTGTGGCACTAGTAGTAGATGTTTCACAAGGTTAGTTTGTTTTACACTGCCACTCTGGCGATTTTCATCTTCCTCTGACATTGAATTTTCTGCAGGGTAGCTCAGGACAGTGTCACAGTCCTGGTAAATACAAATTGTCACGTTGGGTCTTGGAGCTCAGACACATTCATGCATGAAGGATAGTTGCGAGTGAGTGACTCATCTGTGATGATGCAGCCAAATGTGGATTAGTGCATCCAAGCTAGATTACAAGCCAACAAATGAATAAATGCATTTATGCACAGACATGTTTTTCAAGCATGGGTGCATCATGCTAATAGGATTGGATTACATCATAGTATAGGATTGCTGTAATTATACATCACAAAGACTATTATTCTGTCTCAACAGAATATATCCCATCTCATCATCCTGCAGGCTTTGTGCACTACAGTCCATCCTATCTGTCCATTTTTATATAATCACATCTCAACCGAGGATGTTGTCCATTCATTTCAAAACTACAGAAATAGCAAAATCTGCTCCCACTTTAGTTAACCTGTCACCATTTTTTTAGGCGGTGACTGTGCCACTTTGCTGAAAAACATTGGCGCTCTGCCAGTGGAGTTGGCCAGGATGTACTTTGCTGAGACTGTTCTTGCCCTGGAGTACCTACACAACTATGGTATAGTTCACAGAGACCTCAAACCTGACAAGTGAGCATTTCATATTCTCTGCAAAATACTAACCATTACTGAAAAAAAGAATTCATGCAAAATAAAATGATATTTTACAGATTTTTTTATATCTGTAAATTATGTTGTATTATATATCTTTAAAGGCTTTCAGGCTGTTAAGCACTGTGACAGACTGTAAATGGGACACTAAATGTGAATCATTGCATCTGTTTGCTGAATTTAAGCTTTCTAAGTGTCAAACTATTGAACTATTGAATTCATTTTGTCTCTTCACAGTCTGTTGATCACGTCCATGGGCCATATCAAGCTGACAGACTTTGGCTTGTCTAAGATGGGTCTAATGAGCCTCACTACCAATCTATATGAGGGACACATAGAGAAAGATGCCAGGGAGTTCCTGGATAAACAGGTACTACAATGGTAACCTAATACTAATGCTCAGTGTTTTGGTTTTTACCAGTTTTCCACAAAAAAATGCCCCCTCTTTTTTTTTTTCAAAGGACCATAATGGATTAATACAATTTTCACCTGGATTTTATTTCTCAACCAAACATTGTTGTGCTTCCTGCTGAAAGTTTGTGCTGTTCATTGTGGTTTACAGTGAACACGCTTCTGGTAATACAAAGGGAAGAGAAAAATGGAGAGAAAACAGTGATAAGCTTCTTATTACATATCAAGCAAGCAAACAAGTTGCCATGTTGTGTACCATGTTGTGCTGAACTTACTATTTATAGAATTTTACTTACAGATTTTCAACTTTCAAAATAAACACCAAAAAATGACATTTTTCCCAGTAAAATGTAAAAAATAATCCTAAATCCTACCTCACACTAACCTGTATGATGAAGTTTTGAGCAGGTCTTCGACACATAGAATAGAACTGATCCTAATTTTATGTGTTATATACTAATTTCATGTGTTATATACTAATTTTCTCACCAAGTCTGATATTTTTGCATGCAGGAAAAAATATGTCTGTATATATAAAAATATATGCTGTGATACTTTATTAACATCTGGACAAAATTCTGATGTTTGATGCAAAATAAGTGCAGATGTATGAGGATGTTTGATGGTTTAACAGGCACTAATAGCATATTGTGGTCCAGCTTTACATGTAAATCAGCCAAGTCTTCCTGCAAAGCTGATAACCTGCAGGTGAAGACATTACATTACAATGCTTCCTGCGTCGTCTGAATTAATGAATCATCAATCATTGCTCTTTATGTCCATCACGATGCCACTTAGCAATTATAGTTATTGTTTATGCTCTGAATTAAACAAGTCATAATCAGTCAGAATTGGTTTGTTTGTCCTCCAGTGCTTCTCAGCTGAAACATCTGTTTGGCTTCAGTAATTAGCTCACATCTGCAGATGAACCATCTTCTAGTGGAGACTCTGATTAGAGGAATATTTCACATTCACTCTGCTGAATAGAATGTCATGTAGTGATTATCAGAACAAGTGTGTGTCTGTGTATGGGGGGGNGGTGAGGCTAATCATTTTCAGTTTTTATTTTTCAAGAAAATCTGAGATTTTTTTCTGTTTATTTTAAATAGTGAAAAACGTGAAAATCACAAAAATCTCAGTATAAGTTGCATTTAGAAAAAAAAAACATCTGCGGTGTAAGTACTCAGAGGTTTAGTAATTTATCGGGGTTTTTTTACCCACTTTCCCACTCAGCTTATTTTTCTCTTCTCTTTCTAATACTGGATTACAATAATCAACAGTAAACTGTTTTCTCAGAGCAGAAAACAACAGCTGTTTGTTTGGTGCTGCATGAAAGCCGGGCAAAAATCAGTTTAAATCAATTTATTCCTTTAAAAAAGAATCTGAGTATAATTTGGGGAAAATAAATAAAAATGAAAACAATCAGCCTTAATTGTGTAAAAGAGCCAAGGACACAATTTGATGCCTCATACTATGTGTTTGTTTTACTGCCTCTGGTTTTAAAGAATATGTATGCGTCTTGTTAATGTTAAATGTTGGATGACTTTAAATGATATAGTCTTCTTATATGTTACGTGTTGGTGGTAATATCTTAAGTTTCTTTCTCTTTCTTTCCTTCCTTTCTCTCTTTCGCCATCATTTAGGTATGTGGTACTCCAGAGTACATTGCCCCAGAGGTGATTCTGCGTCAGGGCTACGGGAAGCCGGTGGACTGGTGGGCCATGGGCATCATCCTTTACGAGTTCCTGGTGGGATGTGTGCCTTTCTTTGGAGACACTCCTGAAGAGCTGTTTGGACAAGTCATCACAGGTGAAAACAGCACAAAGCTAAAAGCTCTTTGTTAAATGTCTACTATTTTCCAGAAGTGTGTAGTAATCAAAAGCCCCTTTCAGACATGGAATACGTTAAATTGCTGGCATCATCTGTCTGTTAAAATGTTGGCTTTTTGCCCTTTAAAAATAGAGTGGGTTTTCCTTACGCCAAAGTGCCATGAAGGCTCTGTCTAAAAATGTCAGAAGCTTAACAGATAGAGGCGAAATTCTTCTGTGATATTTGGCATCGGCCAGGGCAAGTTTGGGTGATGCAGGAAGTTACGAGAAGTTACAAAACTCACCACAACATCGTCTCTCAAAGTGCTGTTTAGCTGTCTGTTTACCTCATCTTTGGACCATATGCAGAGCTAATCTCTGCATCAGACCCATTTCCACATTTAGCATTTGAAAATATTATGTCCCATGAAAATCTGCCAGTCCAAATGGAGCTTTGTGATCGAGGCACAAATTAAAGCATCACTCCTAATCTTGTGTGATTGATGAGCAGCTAAAAACTTCATTTCAAGCTTGTAAAATTTATAAGAAATACTGTGTTTAGATGCTCATTAATTCATTGAGAGCAATGCCACTTGCTGTTTTCTTTCTTTCTTTTTTTTTTTTTTNTTTTTTTTTTTTTTCCCCAATTTTGAACTACTGGGAATAAAAGTCAGTGCTCCCTGCTCGTATTTCACAATAAAAGCCTTCTGGTGTGTCAGTATTTCCTCGTCTAGAGAGATTTTATTGTGAAAGCTCAGACTGAAGTGTTGAGCTTCATTAATACTGAGAAAAACAGTAAATACACTACAATTAAGAAAATTAGAAATGAATGCGTCTCTCGCTTTTCTCCTCATTTGAGATTAAATTGTTTTTCTTTCTTGCCACTCTGACCCTTTGACCTCTCTGCATTGTCTTTGCCAGATGATATAGTTTGGCCAGATGGTGATGAAGCTTTGCCCGCAGACGCCCAGGCCCTCATCTCTGCCCTGCTGCAGACAAACCCACTCCTGAGGCTTGGCACAGGTAACTGACCTTTGACCTCACTTGATATCATATTGAAGTTTCCATCTGCAGCCATTTTTTTCTCTCAGAATTATTGATGCCAATTAGCTTTAATGACAGGTTTTAAAGGAAGCATTCTGGCTTTTATTTATTAAAAAAAAAAAAAAAAAAANAAAAAAAAAAAAAAAAAAGCAGATGACGATTTTGTTTTTTATACAGCTTTAAAAAATATATAAAGATTTAGTTGTGACAGTCTGATCTGGAATTTATCGAGTTCATTCTGCAGAATGGATTTAGCTTACTAAAGTTTATACTCAGTTTGGGAATCTGAAAGCAGATATGATTCAGTTTATTTATTTACAGTTTATTTGTATGATTAATCTTGATTGTAATTATTTTATTTTATTTTTTTTATGAAAGATGCTTGAATGACACTCAGTACCTACATTGCTATCCTTTTACTTGTGATTTATTTTTACCATTTGTGTGTGTTCAAATCTTTATTGTTCCGCTAAGGCAAATTTGGTTTGCAGCCAGGGTTTTACGATAAATACAAAAGTACTAGCAATACAAATAACCACATCATAACCAACACATCTGCAGCCAGACAGTAAGAACAACAATAAGACAAAAATCATTAAAAAGCACAGTCAACAAATCAAAAGCAGAATCAACAAATGAACATAAATGTCATAAAAAATCATATATGTGTAAGGGCTAATTCCTGTTAAGCCTATCGATAGCCACAGAAACAAAGGAGACCTCATGTATGTTAGTCCTCCTAGTGTGTGTGTTTATTTTTTGTCATATTGTCAAGCTTATATTAAAAGGTTGTGCTGCTGTTTGCGCCCCTGCCACTAGGTGGAGCATTTGAGGTGAAGCAGCACGCATTCTTCACTGAGCTGGACTGGAATAGCTTGCTGAGACAGAAAGCAGAGTTCATCCCCCACCTGGAATCAGAGGAAGACACAAGCTACTTTGACAGTATGTGTGTGTGTGTGTGTGTGTGTGTGTGTGTGTGTGTGTGTGTGTGTGTGTGTGGCATGTAATAAGAATGAGGTTAGACTAGAGAAAATATAATAAAGTCAGCATTCCAGTCAAAAATGCACATTTGTGTTGATCTCTCTCTCTCTGTCTCCTTCAGCCCGTTCAGATCGCTATCACCACATCAATGCGTATGATGAGGATGACACTAATGACGATGAGCCGGTGGAGATCAGACAGTTCTCCTCCTGCTCTCCTCGATTCAGCAAGGTTGGGCTTTGTCTCAACACCACCCTCTCCTCCTTCATCTTTCTCTCACATTCTATCTTTCATTTTAATTCCGTCTTTCCCACTCTCTTTTCCCTCCCTCTCACTGTGTCAACCTGTTATTTCTGTCATGCCCTTTTTTTTGTCACCCCTCTCACCACCTTCAGAAGAAAAGGATGCTTCACTCATCTTGGCACTTCAGATTCTTTCACAGGATTAGATGAGGGAGCAGAAAAGAATCTCAGACAGAACCAGTGAGGTCATGCTTTTACAGAAAGCAGGATCAGGTCTCGGCCATCACCTGGTACTGTATTATGTCTGGAGCTCAGGGCATAATTAGGCTGTTGTAACTGTTACACCATGATTCCCTATTCCTCCTGTCTCCAGTTTCTATTTTAAGGTATGAGAGCTAATGTACTGTTCATGTCAAATCCCCTCTCTGCTTTTTAAGCTGCAGGTGTTGTGTTTTTAATGACTGTGGTAATATTTCCTTTAATCTTCCTTTCGATTCTTTAAATCTCACCCTGTGATGTGATCTAACCCCCCCCCCCCCCCCNCCCCCCCCACACCAATTTGCTCTGTGTTTCCATTGACCTTCCTTCTGTCTTTCATTTGGTCAGTTCTCTCATGTCTGGGTTGTGTAGTAGTGAAGAAGCTCTTCAGGAAATCATAAGTGCCTCATTGAGGGGCCTTTCCTGTAACAGCAAAGCAGGAAGACAAAGATGTCTGCTTCATACACATTCAGTGAAGTGTTCTGGAGCACACACAGTGTTTTTATCCATTGTTATGGTGCCAGTGTGCCAGTGCCTGAATGGGTTTGTGTATTGTTCTCAGCAGGTAAATTAGGTGCCCGCTCTGGCCCCACAAAACTGCTGGTCTGGAACCAACAAATTGGTGCTCCTAATGCAGGGGCGGAATAAATCTCATCAGCCATGATATTACTGTGTATATACAGAGCCATTATTTCCTGCAGGAAGCAGCAGCAGTAGTTTTTAGCTTAGCTGTAATACTGTATACTGTCATTGCTTGAACATTTTAACTAAACATGACTGAGAAAAATCAAAATTATTCGGTTGTCAACTGAGGAGACTAATGCTGGATTCTGACTTGATCACCACCAAAGACACATGAAAAATGATTTTCGCACATCCTGTTACATAAACCATCAGTTCTATTTGCCCTTATCAACACGTTAAGTCTGGTCCTGTGTTTTATGAATTCGCCCAAAGGGTTTTTACAACAATCTCAAAATCATAAGAAAAAGAAATGGCACATGAATAATCAGCCATGCTTGAAGTAGATTTGCCTAATTTGTAATGCCTAATGTCAGTTTGTATTTTGACAAAAATTAAACCATCTCCAAATATTTCTTAAATTAAATAATTGAGAAGTTGTTTCTAATATTAACATCATGTTGCATTCAAGAAGAAAGCTAACACTTGTTACCATGGTACTGAATATTCCTAATGCATCCATAACAGAGCTCTTCTTCTTATTCTGCACATAATGAGAGCTTTTCAGAATAACTGTGTGCATGTCTTTATGTGTGTTTATTTGCAAATGTGTTGAAACACACAAGCTGTTCTTCATTGTGTGCATCAAGTCTGTTGGTCCCTCTGTATGTTTTAACATACATAAAGTGGTAACATGACGCTGTTTATTATGATGCATGTAGATGATATTTGGAGATTGTGCTGAGACCTGATAGTAGTTCTGAATACCAGTGGAGTATATTTTTATTAACAAATGTAGTTAACATTAAGGTAGAAATTGTACATATAGTTAACCAATATAATAAGATGAAAATAATAAAATAAAGAGAAAGATTATAGTATTATACATAATAAATTATGTAATAAGATGTATAATGATTTCCTCCAATCAGTTTTATGTAATTTTAGGACAAAAGCTCAACCAAAGCTGGTTTTGAAGACCAGTGTGGACGAAGCTTCCAACAGATAATGTTATTGTATCTATTCAATATATTCAACTTGAATTATTCGTGCAGGGCTGTTGAAGCCTTTGAATATGATTTTGGATCATTACACTAAACTATCTTTTGAGACCTAGATAATGGTAAGTGGGTTATGAGGCAAGTTTAACAGACTGATGCTCAAGAAGGCAACTGAGGAAAAGCTAGACTTTTCCTCCATTACATTAGTACAGTAACAATAATTGTTCTTTATTCTCTGAGTGATGAAGTGCCCTTTTTTGTTTTTAAAGAAAAACCTTTATTTAACTAGGATATATCTTGATGGAACAATCCTATCCTTCACTTTTGCCCTCATGTCACACCAAAGGGGCACATCCTCATCTAGGTGAATGGCTGCTTCTCAGATTCTAAACTTACTTGCACAGGTTCACCTCAAGGATGCGTCCTGTCACCCCTTCTTTTTATTCTGTATACGGACAGCTGTAGGAGTAATATTGAAGGCTCTTATCTTGTGAAATGTTCAGATGACACTGTATTGCTCTCTCTTCTCCAAGGTCCACAGTCAGACCAGGGGAAGGCTCTCTCTGATTTTGTCGGATGGTGTGGTAACAACTTTCTAGATTAAATGTGTCTAAAACAAAAGAGTTGATCATTGATTTTCGACCTAGTAAAGAGGAGGTGAAGGAGAGCGTCATACATGGTGACAGGGTAGAAATTCTAACATCATATAAGTACCTTGGTACAGTCTTTGATGATCAGCTGAAGTGGGATCACAACACAGATGTGATTATGAAGCGTGGGTAGCAGAGAATTCATCTTCTCCGTAAATTGGATTCTTTCTCTGTTAGCCCGGTTATTCTTTGCTGCTTTTATCAATCCTTTATTGAGAATGTGCTAACCTTTTCCTTTATTTGCTGGTTTTCCAGCCTGACATTAAGAGACAGAAACAGTCTGAGCAGTCTGGTTAAACTCTGTTCTAAGATCATCGGAGTGAATCAAAGAGATTTAAATTCTCTGTGCAATGAATAAATCAGAAAGAAAGCGACAATTATTTTAAAAATGTTTAGGGCACGTTCTTGCTGATGAGTTCTCTATGCTGCCATCAGGACTGCGCTATGCTTTGTCAGTGTGCAAAACCAACAGATATTCCAAGTCTTTTGTTCCTTCTGCAATCCGTTTATTAAACTGTTGTAGTTAATTCTGGATCACTGATGGAGCTAATTGATCTCTTGTACATTGGTTGTGTTTACATTCCTGCTCCTTATTTATTTCTTGTACATGACTTGACTGATCCATGCACTTGTAAGCGTATGTGACTGGAGTAATCTTTATTTATTTTGCACTTCGATAGTATGCTGAATTTACTGTAATATTCCTTGGTGCTGTCCCACATCTAACTTTCAGATCGACTTTGTGTTACTGTGGTTGCTTTTTTTAATTATTATTGTGAGTGTATTATCGTGCTTTGTGTTGTGTAAGCTGTTTTTGGAATTGCCCCTTGAGGGATAAATAAAGTGGATCGTATCGTATCGTATCGTAGGTACTGCTTATGAAAATATACCCTACCACCATGCACAAGAGTGGTGCCTCTCCCTCATTTTTGCACCTTGGCCAGTTTGAATAAGCCACTGGGCCTGTGTAGATTTATTTCTTATAAGGAACATATCGGCCTCATATATTTTCAAAATGATTTAGCTGTATCTGCACTTGGGATCTGCTCTCTGCAGCAATAGTTTATTTTGCTGCTAGTCACAGGTTTCACTGTGTCTCTGCAGGTGTACAGCAGCATGGAACATCTGTCTCAGCTGGAGCAGAAAACTACGACCTCCGTGTCCCGTCGAGAGCACAAGGGCCCACGGGAGGACAAGGTGACCAAGAGAGAGAGTCTAGGCAGCTTCAGCATGAGAGACAAGAGCTGGAGGACCGGATCCCCTGAGATGTGAGTGGTTGCTGCCTGAATGTTTATTTTATTTAAACAGAGGCCATACACAAAAAACATTCTTCTCAAACAGAAGAGATGCTTTCTGTCAGATTTTGCTATCAGCTAATTTCTATCTGCAGTCGTGTGTGTAAAAAGCATGGGGTGTGAAAGGAGGGGTCATGATTTTTATAGATGTGTTGCAGAATGAGAAGGGGTGTTCCATATATGTATGGAAAGTTGTACACAAAAGTACACAGAGTTACTTAATTTAACAAATCCAACATGGCATGGTTATTTTAATTTATCTGTAAAAGCAGCCTCCTCCTGGGACTATATTCCATGGCGGAGACATACATTTTCTGCTGTGTAGCTCTATGTCAGATTGTTTAAATTAAGTAGCTTGGCAAAAAAAAGTAATAGATAGTCTTGTTCACTGTGATGGATAACCAATCTAAAACACATTCTACATTTCTGTTTCTAAATATTTTTCATTAAAAAAAAAGATAACATACACACAAGTTATACCCACAAAATCTAAATTCAACAGCATCACCAACCCATCTTGTTCAAATACACAGGTGGCAAAAGAAGAGGTGGACAGCTTAGAAAAATATATAATTAGGTGAAATAAAGCTCAAAGAGAGCATTAACAGATATGCTCATAAAGTCTGCAAGTTAATTTTTATAGCATACTGGAACCAAAGGCACTCTAGAAGGTAGGAAAAACAATTCTAATATTTACAGCTCCAGTAGCATGTGTTGGAAAATGACTGGCAGTAATGTAATATGCATGCAAGTTGCATTTATTGGGCTTAAAAATGCAAAATCACTGATATGCTCCTTTAAACTTTCAATCAAGGTATAACATGCATATATTCACCAGCAATGTATTTTAATATTTAAATCCATCACAACAGGTGAGGTCACCTGCAAATTCCAACCACCAAGAGGTTTTAACGATTGATCGATTATTGATTGCTAAAGTTTTCTTCCAATCGAGTCATGAAGTTGTTTAAAGCTGGCTTTGCTGTGTTCAGAAGGTGGTTTCCAGAAGCTTTGTGTTATTCTCTTTCAACTACCTCACCGTCAGCATGAATAACAGGCTTTCTGTCTCACTGACACCATTTTTGACAAGGATATAAAAACATTTCGCGAGAGAGTTCACACTCACTTTGAGGCAATACATCCCACCTCCTCAAAGTTTGGAGACTTGGAAAGTGGATAAGTGACATAGAATACTGGATTTCCAGAACAACCTGTCTCACAGATACTCAGTATGTGTCAGATTTGTCAGGTTTGCTTTGCTATGAATAAGTTAAATCTGGCTGCTTCACTCACTCATATCTAGTGGTTTGTTATCTGTTGTGATGAGAAGTTAAACTACAGGTATTGTTTGTCTCTCATGCTTCTAAAAATGATTTTCTATTTATATTACGTAATGACAAAGAGTGCTTTGCCTACTCTCTTTTGCCGATTGATGACAAATGCTGTACTGTAGATTGGATTGATATAAAAAGTGCCCTTTCCAGTTAAGCTACATAAAAGCCTCATTAGCGGTAATTTTAGGACTATTGAATACAGATAATTCAGTGCTATTCATTCCCTCAGAAGTGAAGTTGTTCCATTATGGTTATTAGCTGACTCAGCTTCTTTTCTTGGACTCTATCATAGGAAGCACCTGTCTGGTTCTAATGGATAGCGGTTTATACGTATTGGATTGAAATTAAAATAGAATTCACATTACCTTACATCAAGGGTCATTTACTTTTTAGGGCCACCTAAATCAAACTTTTATTGTCATTCTGGAGTACAGATTCCTGTGGTCAAAGCTTAAGAAATATGATGGATGGTTAGGACAGCCAATGAGAGAACTAGAATGGGAACATGTGTTGTTACATAGCAGAGGTAGGGCTAGCAAGAGCATGTGTTGTACAATGAATGAATGAATGAATGAATTTTTATTTATGTGTCTTTATGGCCCACCCCACATAGGGTTACAAGATATAGTTCTCACACAAACACAACATTTCATCTCCAGCTCCATAAACAAATCCATTGCAAACAGCCTTCATTGGTACAGTGCATGTTTTCTCAAATTCCATGCTTCCTCCAAATAACCGGCAAATGAAAAAAATATTTCTTTCACACATACTTTTTAGAATATTATAGTCATCCATCAAAAAATATTTCATCCATCATGGTTCTTATTATTAAATAGACTAGTTCTTGGGACATAGGACATTACATAGGAGATTAAAGAACAAAATGAATTTCATTTTCAACTTCATGTAAATCACAAAAGGTTGCCTCTTCAGTACCCACAAAACAACCTATTGCCAAATGCAGAGGTAGCACTCCCATTCTCTTCCTTTTAGATGAATTAAATTTAACATAATTCTTTGTACAGTATTCACGTTTTAATAGACGGCACATTCTGGGTTTTAGTTTATGCCAAATCTCACGACTATTTATTCTTATACTCTTGAAAAACTGCTTCTCTAATCAACCCAATATTAACACGTTGTTTCAAAGTATATTGTACATGTTAATAAGTTCACGTTCGGATAAACTGTGTTGACCAGCAATTTATTTGACACTTGTCATGTAGAAACTGTAGAAAATCTGCAGACTACTGGGTCTGTGCCACATTATTATACCGATTTTTCATTTTAACCCTTAAACATGGCTGAATTTGTGCAGATGAAGCATATAATGAAAACATGACCCCATTATCTCCCTGACTCCATTTCTGTCTTTAGGGAGAATGTCAAGTTCTGAAATCACATAGATAATAAATTCAGTCATTCATTCATGCATTCTACACATTTAAAAATGGATTAGGTGAATTTGTTTCATCATGTTTTATCTTACATAATGTAGTATCCACATCTTTATCATTTTTCCTGCTACAATTCTTTCTGGACTAAGTTATAGACATTGTTCCTTTTACCTTATGTGGCTATATTTCCATGGTTTTCTCTTGTAGGAAGCGCCTGTCTTGTTCAGAGTCTCTCTACATGGAAGGTGACTCGAGCCCTCCACTTGGTGCTCGGCGGCGCTTCTCAGCCCTCATGGATACACATCGATTTGCCTCACCCCTAGAGGGTGAGCCAGACTTCCTGTCCCGCCAGACCCCTATCAAGGCCCGTGGAACCTCACTGGATGGGGCCAATGTCCCCTCACCCAGCCTGCTGGAACACAGGGCTAGTCTGAGAGAGATCAATGGCGGAGGTATGTGTGTGGGTAGAGCTGTCAGAGGAATAAGAGTAGTGAGAGGCCAGGAGGGTAATGAGGTAGGAGGAGAAGTAGAAAGTGTAAAGTTGACAGAAAACGAGGGAGGCTGAGAGTGGAGGAGGTGAGAAAGCAGAACATAATATGTTATTTGAATAAATGAGCTGCAGGACTATTCATAACATTGCCATTTTCACCTCTAAATTCTACTTTTAACTCAGATAATTTACAATTTTCATATTAAATCCTCACAGACAAGCCCCATAGACAAGGAGAGACACCAGGAGTTAGCACAGCCATCCACACATTATGCCCAGGCCCCGGGGCAGCCAGTCGTGATGTAGTGACTTCACTTTATGACCCTCTGGGACCCCGGGCAACCAACGACCTGGTCCTCCGCAGGGCACGCCATCAACAGTTGTCTGGTGATGGGGAGAAACGAAACTCCAGACCTGGTAACAAGGTCATCAAGTCAGCCTCTGCCACAGCCCTGTCTGTTATTATACCATCAGGTGAGAGGCACAAGAAAAGAAGAGTCAATTAGTAAAATAGTTGGAAATTATTTTAGATTATTACTCTGTCGAACACTAATATCTTCTATTTTCCTACTTCTTGCTCTCTTTGGTTTGGTCTCTCTCTTCTTTCAGTGGAGCAATATAGTGGCTACTCTCCTTTAGCCAGCCCCATGTCTCCCCACTCGTTCTCCTCCAGCCCCTCATCCCGTGACTCCTCACCCAGTAGAGACTTCTGCCCATCCATCAGTGTGCTGCGCTCCCCCATAACCATCCATCGGTCTGGAAAGAAGTATGGCTTTACCCTCAGGGCCATCAGAGTCTACATTGGAGACAGCGACATCTACAGTGTACATCATATTGTTTGGGTAAGGAATTTACCATAATTTGGAAACAGAAGTGTGCATTTGCTGATATATGGGCTGGCTTATGATTTGCCTTTATAAGTCTATACTGTAATTTAATGGTAAACTCAGCCATACACAGGGATGAGTGAGGAGAATGAAGGCTGTAAAAGATAACAGGTGACTTGATTTTAGAAATACCTAATCCCAAATTGTTCTGTCGGTCTCTAAAATGCATACCAATTAACCGCAATATCCCTATTTCCACTTTGTCTGGTCGTCTTTGTTACATGTCACCCCCCCCCTTATCTCTAACAATCAACAATTAAAAATATGTAAATATTGTATGCAGTCTGCTACAAAAAAATATTGCGTCCTGTAAGATTACACCTAAATTTAATCCGGTAAATTATGCCATTTCTTTTCCTGCAACAGTTTTTCTATTGTGATAAATATTTACTAAGCATTTCATAGCCAAATTAATGGGTAAACTATTAATTTTACAAATATGCACCATCTAAATTAAAAACAGGTACGTACAGCAGATTGTTGTAAGAGAGATTGCTTGTTATATTCAAAATACAGTCCAAAGTTATAATAATAATGACGTGTTAATTCTTACTTATCATTGATATTCCCATGTAATGGATGTTATGTGTGCGTTGGTAGCATGTAGAGGATGGCGGCCCTGCACAGGAAGCTGGCCTGTGTGCTGGTGACCTCATCACTCATGTCAACGGGGAGTCCGTCCATGGTCTGGTCCACACTGAAGTGGTGGAGCTCATCCTAAAGGTGGGGATTAGTATGTCAGTTCATTCTTGATCATAATGTACATTAATAAAATCAGCATTTCTGTTTATCTAAAGACATAATGTGGTTATTTGTCAATTCATGGATGGTAAATACCAGGCTATACAGTGGATATTTATTAAATATCAATGTAAAGCGTAATGTGATTCATCTGTGCAGAGTGGTAACAAGGTTATTGTGACCACCACACCTTTTGAGAACACCTCCATCAAAGTTGGACCCGCCCGCAAGGCGAGCTATAAGTGTAAGATGGCACGACGAAACAAGAGGACCATGGGCAAAGACGGCCAGGACAGGTAGGACTGATAATGTTACCGGAGTCTTAGAAATCACATTTCTTATGAACAAACCATGCACTTTTTATTTTCATCTGATTTATGTCATGCACAGTAACACTGGATGGGTATGTTATGTTGTTTAATGTCAGAATCCCAATACAAGGGCCATGTTAGATAAGATTTTCCAAAGCACACCATAGTTTCTAGGTCGATTTTATGGTTTCCAACCAGCCACATTTTAGTGTGACAAGCAGCAGTTAACACAATACTTTTTCACAGCATCTGTGATTATGTGTTTGTAGTCTGGACCTGAACCTGAAATATCAGATGTCCGAGCATTCTTGAACACAACAATGGGGTTTTCAAGAGTCGTTACCATGTAATGATAACTTTGACAAAAACAAAAATCAATAAAAGTGACAAAAAGTTAATTGTTAACTTGTTAAAAAGTTAATTATTTCAACAATGACTTATGTCTCTGCAAGTTGATTTTTATAGCGCACTGACAGGACTGGAAACGAAACTTGTCGTATGATTTGGAAAATAGTACACAATAATATAAGACGTATGTAATTGTAGTTAATGGCTCAAACATTATTGTCATTTAAAGTGAGGTAAACGCAGTAGATGTATCTGTAATTTAATCTTTTCATTTTGTTCTGTCTATCCTGCAGTAAGAAGCGGAGCTCCTTGTTTCGTAAGATCACGAAGCAGTCCAATCTGCTTCACACGAGCCGCAGTCTGTCCTCTCTGAATCGCTCTCTCTCCTCCAGCGAGAGTCTTCCTGGCTCCCCAACTCACAGCTTGTCTGCCCGATCCCCCACTCAGGGTTACCGCTCCACCCCCGAAGCCTCACACCTGGGTAGGCCACCAGAACTGATCCTGTTTTAATATTCAAAATGAAAACTGAAAAGTTGCTGTCTCTCACTTTCTTCTGCCCTCTGTGTCTCTGCAGCTGCCTCCTCACAGAGCAGCTCTCCAGCCTCCAGCAGTCCAAACTCCCCCGCTCCCTCCCAGCACATGAGGCCCAGCTCCCTGCATGGCCTCTCCCCTAAACTCCACCGACAGTATCGCTCTGCCCGCTGCAAGTCTGCTGGTAACATTCCCCTGTCTCCTCTGGCTCACACCCCCTCCCCCACCCAATCTTCCCCTCCACCCTTGCCAGGCCACACCATTGGGAGTTCTAACACCACCCAGTCCTTCCCAGTTAAGCTCCACTCCTCACCACCGGTGGTCCGTCCCAGGCCCAAGAGCGCAGAGCCACCTCGCTCACCTCTTCTCAAACGGGTGCAGTCAGCAGAGAAGCTGGGCTCGCCTCTGACCCAGTCCAGTTCTACAGGAGGACTCGGAGGTCCACTGAGGAAACACAGCTTGGAGGTGCAACACTCTGAGTACCGTAAGGATGCCTTCCTCTGTGAGCTGGGACTCCAGAGCCTATTAGAGACCGAAGGGGAAAATTTACCCCCTAATCCTTCACCCCTGCCTTCCTCCCAGGCCTCGCCGTGCACCTCGTCTACCCCAGAAACTGGTGTGCTGAAGCCTGTGAGGAGACTAGGGAGACAGGAATCTCCCCTTAGCAGAGAAGCACTGCTAGCTGGGAGGGAAAGGGAAGAGAAGGAGAGAGGAAGAGAGAGGGAGAAAGAAAGGGGGATGGAGATAGCAACAGTTATGGACAAGTCTCCAAGTCGAGTTGGAGCATCCGTGTCCCTGTCATCCTTAAACAGAAAACCTCACACAAGTGAGCTGCCCTTGAGCTCGCATGCTGGTCAAAGCTCAAGACTGCATCCTTCAAGTCCAGAAACCACTAAAACTACAACTCCTAGCACTCCTACCAAATCATTAGGAAATTTAGGTGGTCTGAAGTGGCCTGAGAAGATCCCCCAGGGCCAGGCACAATTAACATCTAAATATCAAGACCACAAAGTAGCCAACAGTGTGTGGTCTAATACTAAAGATCCCCAGGCGCAGTTAGGGGGCAAAAATGAGCCAAAGCAGGAAGGAGACAACAAGAACAGTCTCAGTAAGGCTAGCGTACCCTGTGGTAGCTTCAACAAGGGCTCTGCTACTCCAGATAAATGCACTGGCATCAGTACAACAGTGACAGCAGGGCCTCTGAACTTAAACAAATCCTTTAAAGCAGCAGGTATGGGGGACAGCCTGAGAAATTCTGGAGCTGAGAGCAGCGACTTCAGGACTCCAGACCTCAGCTCAAAAAGCCCCAAACTCCCAGGAAGGGTTCTTGCTCCTGTTGTCCCCCCACATGGGCAGCCGCTCTCCCTGGGCAAGGTGAGGCAGGGACTCGGGCCCGTNTGTTGTCCCCCCACATGGGCAGCCGCTCTCCCTGGGCAAGGTGAGGCAGGGACTCGGGCCCGTCAACTGCTACAGAGGAACCCTTGACTGGGAGGACAAATGTCGATTGGAGGTGGTGGAGGAGCATTCGCCTTCGCCTTCTCCCTCTCCCACCGCTGTCACTCCCTCACTCTGTGGACCTTCCCTCTGTAAGTCACGCCCTGTCTCCCCAGGCGACAAGACAAGCTTTGTTAGTCAGCTGACCACTGTGGCCAAAAATGTCCTCGGGCCAATCAAACTTGGCTCCCAGGAGGGGGCAAGGAGCAAAGATCAGCAACCTAAAGCAGCAGAGGAGAAGCAGGGAGGCTCAGCAGGAAAGTTGGACGCTCCTGCTGGAGGTCGAGCAGTTGTTGGGAGTACAGTTGTGACTCGGAGTCCTACTGGTTCACCACTGGAGAAGGCTTCAGGTAGCAGCTCACCGAAAATGTGACCTAGGAAATGAGATGCCTTTTTGGAAGAACAATGCAACAGAAGTCAAGCACTTAAAACATTGTACATTCCAGTTTCAAAGCATAGAAATCTGTTATTTAATGATTCCAATTCATTGACTGATTATAATTTAAAACAAGGAGTGAAAAATCTACTGTAAGGTGCATTTACTGTTGATTTTCTATTATAAGTTATTTAATAAGAGGAGTCTTATTGTAATGTAGAACACTAAACCAGATGTATATGTGTTTGAGTTTATGTCAACACGTCATGTGGTATGTACTGTACAAGTATAACAGGTACAAGAAGGTCAAAAAGTGCTTTACCGATCAAAACATGCTGAATACTGTGAATACCAAATCCAGTCACTCTGTTTTCTATCTCAACCAGCCCCTTTCCTCCTTTTCTTCTTCCTGTTCATCAAACAAACACTGAAACAGGAAGGTAAATTGAGGCACAATCAAATCGTAAAATTCACATCAAACTGCACAAATAATACACAGCATCAGTTTGACTGCAGTGGGTAAGCAAGCAACAAGATTATTAGGCTGATTTATCCTCCATCCAGGAGTTTACTTTCCCTGAGTTGATAACATAGAACATACATAAAACATCAAGTTACATTACTGGCAAAAATGACGAAATAACAGGAAAACTAAAATACACGATTTTATGTATTGGAAAATGGTTGTCTGTAACGTAACATGTATGCGTATAGTATTTATTGGGCGTAAACAGGCAAAATCACCAGTATGGTCCTTTAAGTACTGTCCATCTCTCTCTCTCTGTCACGTAGAGTGAAAGGTTGGAAATCTATCTTTGATCTATTTCTGGTGATCCTTGAGAGCTTCGTCCTGCTGCAATGGAAAGCAGGGTTGGCAGAGCTCAGCTCTTATCTCTTCTTCACAGGAGGGCTACCACTGCCTCTGACTGCAGCACACACACATACACATTACCACAGGAAGTAAGTGTCATCAGCTAATTCTCATGCATCTAAATCCATATCCCTGTGGTGTTTGTGAGCAAATGAATTAACAAGTGTATGATGTGTGTTTGGGATAATTACATTTAGCTGGGTGACTCAGCAAGAGTTATGACAGAAACCAAATCTGAGAGACTAAATGGACCGCATTCAGTGTTCAATAAATTTACATGCTGGGAGAAAATGGAGAAAACCCTCTGCTACTTGATTAAGAAATCACTCTGGCACGGAAGGTGAAGGTTGCTTCTGTAGATATCTGTAAAAACAGAGAAAAAGATGTTATAAGCACACAGTGAACCCATGTTTTGATTTAGGCCAAAATAGGAAAATGTAATGAGTCATTCATGGGAGTAGCATAATTTGTTTGTAGTAGGGACGAATAGCTAAGGTAGGGCTTGAAGATATCTAGACATTCTGGTATCACAATAAACATATTGTGAAAGGAAGGTTATCTTTAATCAAAATGACTGTGTTGTTAGATGTACTAAAGGTAAGGTAGACAAGATTGATTAAAAATGTTCACATTTTTCTATATAACATTGATAAAGATATTTGAATCAATAATCTGCCATGAACTACACACCCCATCCACACATCCCCTCCTACATCATTCTCAGTAACCATTCAGTGTATATTATCTTATGCAAATCATTTATGCCGTGTGAGGACTGCTGTCACAAACTGCAACTAGTTTCTCATTTCTGGATCCGGGTGAAAGTCTCATTCAGATCATTTATCACCAAGTGGGATTTGTTTTTTTTTAATTTCATTTCTGTATCACTCTACTGCCCTCAAGTGGTTGAGTAGAAGTTTATGTAATGCCCAAATGAGAAGCGTAATATGAGTCGCTGGCGAGTGCAGAAAGGATGTTATTTGCCATATTGAATATGCATTTGTGTTTTTAATGGCAGGATATTTGCAGTAATTATCAAATGAACACTTGAAACATTAAACTTTTTTTTTCTGTTGTGTTCTTCTTGTGACTGTTAATTTTATCTTTTAAAATAAGGATTAACATTTTAGATTTATTGTCTACAGACTAGAGTTCTTTTATATATTGATGTAATACATGAGTCATAAAATCAGCCCGAATCAGCTGATTAAGAAAACTAATTGTACATGTAATCTTATAATGCTATTATGCCCGCTTTCAGGCCTTTTCCTAATCAGTGGTGTCAAAACTAGTGTTACATGTTTTGATCATTTTTGTCATTTGTAATTGGCAAAGAAAGTAGTATAAATGCACTTTATTTAAAAAAAAAAAAAAAAAATTCATCTTGCTGGTATTTGTTTTGTCTGTATGTTACTTTGAATAAAGAAAATATGCTATATGAGTAGGCCTACAAATATATGGATTCTACAAATGAACACAAAAGTGCAAGTATAACACCATTCCACATTTTCCTGCTCAGGGAAAGTGTAGTTATTTGTAACATGGGGCATTTTTGTTTACTGACACTTAAAGTGCAGTATGTGGAATAAAATTTGTTCCAGAATTTTCCACTTCTTCTTTTCTTGTGGCTGTATTTTTAAAATTCTACAGCCTTCATTATAAGCCTACCTGCTGGTAATACATTTGCCTACACTGTGCAGTTCAACTGACTGAGTGAATGATTGATCGATTGAGCCGTGCACACACATGCACTTCACATTAATATGAATATACTAACACAGTCCATAATAATAATAAGAATAGTAATAATTATAATCATATTTGAATACATTGGAATACCTCACTCATAATAGAATCATTTGAATGTACGCACTGTACGTTATTGCATAACTATAAGGAGTAATTATTAGCCAATGGCGCACTGTTTAGCTCTATTGTTCAAACGCTAGCCAATCAATTTGCTCGCAGTGATTATTTCAGCCAATCGTGTCGTGCCAGGAAAGGGCAACAGGAAGTAGATGTCCTTTGCTGTGAAACAGCTGGTGAAAGCACTGCTGTATGTGGAAAACAGAACTTGTTATATATTTTTCTTTGCCACAGTGTGTACAGATTAGCTCGTCTGCTAGAAAGAATGATACCAGTTGTGTTGTTTTTTGAAAAGTCATTAAGCGCTTTGGTCTGTCCGGCTTGAGTGCTAGCTAGCTAACGCCGGGCTAGCGCTCGAAGACGCTAAAGTTAGCTTTAAATGCTAGATGTCTACTGCATTCAGCTGTAAAGACTGTATTCGGCGGAGAAGAAACAAAAATGACACAATCTACGACAAGGTACATGCAATGTTAACTTTCTTTTCGATGGATAAAAGCTAACAAATGAAGCCTTCTTTGATGTTGTTAGCTAATATAACCCCAGCAACGAAGTACACCTTTAACCTCTCTCGCTGTCTCTGGTACGAGTGCAACGGGTTAATTTAATATTTTAGGAGTTGTTTTGGAAGAAAATTTATCAGCTAAGTACACCAACAACTATTCAAATATGTCCAAATTGTGACACTAGAGCTACAGTAGCGTCACTTCTTGGTCGTGAGACCGGTGTTATAGATAAATAGTGACCAAGTTATCTGGTGACTTTATCTTGCTTGCGTCAGAAGATGTTCAAAACAGGAATATTTTGCTGGTGGCTACATTTTATTGTCATGAGTGTAAATTTAGTAAATATAAACCTTATTTTTGCTATTTTAAAATGACGCAAAGAAGTACTGTGCTATATTGATGGTATTATTCACAATTTATCTTACGCCTTTCTTTGCGCCTTTCTCTTGTTTTGTGCTTGTCCTATGTCTGTTTGTACCCCTGAAAAATTGTTGACTATATAGCCAAGTGTCATGCTTATGATTAATAATAATCAATCAATAAAAAAGAGATCATGTATTTGTCGCTGCAAAGGTCTTTTATTGACATTTTCATTAAAAGTTGACACATACAGATATTAATCTCTTTTGGAGACCTTACTCAAGTCAAAGACTCTAAATGTTACTTAGGCACATAAATGTTTAATGAAAATGTACAAGAAGACATTTGTGGGAACAACTAAATTATCATATTGTATTGATCATATATAGTCATGTGATCCATTTGGTGTCCTGCAGCATAGTCTAATAAACCCAACACATGACCGATATTGTGAGTAATAGCCATCTATGTAATTGAATTAGGTATTTAACAATTTGATGTATAATGGTGGCCGATTGCAGTTAATTGCCTGAAGATTTCATTGACTCTGAATGTTCCTTACGCTGGCTGTCACATGTTGCACCACATGTTTTTGCTTCATTCATAATAATTATCCCATCAGCACAAGCAGACATGACACACTACACAACTCTTCCTTGTTGAAACCACAACTCATCAGTTCCAGGGAAGGAAGGAGAAGCCATTGGTATTTCATGCATTGTGCAATCAGTAGTTTGCAGAGACTTGACTTTAAACTTGAAATGCATTTGTTGTACTATTTCAGAAAATGATGACTTTCTCTTGGATTATAAATTAGTAATATAAGATACTCTATTTGTCCAAATAGCAAACATTGTCTGACACTCTGCTCTGTAAGACATGTAGACACATTAAAATGAGAGCAGCATATCTATCCTCTTCCAGCACATACATTCATGCATAAAATACACTATAAACACCACTATAACTCTTAGTCACACACTCTAGAATGGAAGAGAACAGACTTTTTGTGCCTTTGCGTCACTTCCCAGCACACAAACCTTAAAATCCAATCACACACGTCAGAAATAAAACAGAAACTTTTATTAAATTTTAAAATTAGAAAGTGCTGAGTAATACCCCAGTGGAGATGTGAGAGAATTAAAATACATTACAGCTACAACAATACTCAGTTTATTATCATCAAGGCCCTTAAAATAAGCAACATGACTTGAAACATAAAGGAATAGTAGCTAGGAAGATCTTCACACACTTTACAATGTAACAGCACATGCGATTCAGATTGAATTAATCCATTATTACAGCAAACACAATATCTGTCCACAGAGTTGCTTGTGAATATTCCCGTTTCTTTGCTGAAGGAGCAACACCTCACAAAATTGATCTTTACTGCACATCACTGTGGTCATGGCACCTCATAGTGCCATTTCCCTCTACATCTTGTAAAAAAAAAAAAAAATTTGCTGGTTTTATGGAGCAAGCACACAGACATGTCTTTTTTTTCTGTTGCAAGACATCTGCTCCTGTACAAGTTAATCTGTAACCTCATCTTTTAACCTGGTCAGTGAAGAAATTACAATGCAAACAAAATTGGAATGGAGCTGTTACCCATAAATGGGCCCACATTACCTTAACCCCCTTTGCCCTGTAGAGAGAGAAGGATTGAATAGCATGTTCAGAGATCCTCCAACATATCTAACTTTTCTGACCGTGACCTATCAATTGTCAATAGATAACCTGATGTGTTGCACTCTTCTCCTTTCCTCCCTCCCTCAGTTCTGTGTTGCAATGAGGCGCACCAGAGCAGAGCTCTGAGCGCTCAGAGTCATGAATTCGGTTTCCCCCAGCACAGCACAGTACGTGGGGGGAGTAATGCAGGATGAGCTGGTGGACAGTCGGAGGCAGCAGCCGCTGGAGCGGCAGGGCAGCTTTGGTCACAGGCCGCTCCAAAATGAAGATCCCAGCAGAGAAGCAACTGGAGAGCCAGACGAGGTGGACAAACTGAAGGCCAAACTGATGTCAGCATGGAATAACGTCAAATATGGTTTGTTGCTGGGAATGAGGGAAGAGTTTGTGATATTGTAATGTGTGTTTATGTGAGCCTGTGCAGAGGATTAAATGTTTTGTGAATATGAATCTTGTTTTTTGTTTTTTTTAATCATCAAGTTTTTCTTAACAGTGCTGACTTTTGTTTGCTGTGTAGCTTCTCACAGTGCCTTTGAAAATTCCCTCACTATCTCCTATTTTTCCTCTTTAGGCTGGACTGTTAAGTCTAAAACCACCTTCAACAAGACTTCACCAGTCACTGTCCTGGGAAACTCCTATTTGCTCAATAGTGAGGGTAAGTTTAAACATAAAAGCTTGTCCAAATCATTGTTACATTCATTCCTTTCTCATGAAGTGTCAATCATTAGTATTTCTTTTCTAGAGAAGAAAACATCAGGAAACACACATCAAGGCTTTTCCTCCTCATTTTTTATTCACATAAAAGTGTTGAAATCCACAATAAAAAAAAAAAAAAAAGTTGTTTGCGTGAATGCCCATAACTCAAGTTCTCCCTTTGGTTTTCTTTCTTTTTGTCTTTGTCTCTTCCTCTTCTATTAACTTCACAGATGAGGTGGAACGTTTCCGTCTGGCCTTTGTCTCCAGGCTTTGGCTGACGTACAGGAGGGAGTTTCCTCAGCTGGACGGCTCCAGCTGGACCACAGACTGCGGCTGGGGCTGTATGCTGCGCAGTGGCCAGATGCTGCTGGCTCAGGGGCTCCTGGTGCATTTGATGCCCAGAGGTTTGTCTCATTATCTGTTTCACATCATCACTCTGTCATAAAAGAAGAAGAGTGAAGAAGCACAGCAGTGTGAAAGTCATTCAGCTACTTTATCAGGAGTGGTTAGTCTTGATTTGCCTGATCAGTGTAACAGTACTAAACGGAAACAAATTGCCTGTCAGTAGTGTGAAAGTCATCTTTCTCTGCATGCCTGAAGCAAATTCTTCTTTAAAATGAAAGGATTTAAGTGGATAATTTGACTCATGACTAGGGGTGTAAATCTTTGGCCCCATGTTGATTCGATTCAGTCACGATTTTCTAAAGATTGATGATAGGTATCACATGACATGTTTTTTTCCCCTCCTGATTTGCCCTCAGTCTGTCCTCTGTGGTGTGTTTATTTCATTCACACAAAGTTTCTGTCATTACTTGCTGTTGGTCCTTTCTACTGTTATCACTTCTGGTCTGTCTTGTGACCCCTCATGTGTTGTTTCATTTTTCACTTTTATTTTTACCGTGGAAATTTTAAGGGATGTGCTTTTCTGCGTGAAATTCAGAAGACTTCCAGTCTATCTGCTTAAAGCTAAAGATGAATAACATTTTTTTCCCCAGATCTTTATCTTGGCTGTGTTCAATTGCTGAGAGCAAGCCTCTTTTTCTTCTGTAGATTGGGCTTGGCCAGATGCTCAGCCACTAACAGATGTGGACTTAGAGGTGTTCCGGCCACGCTCCCCAGCCCGTGCTGGAGGGGTTCCCATCCCTTCCTTTGGTTCTCCACGGGGACCAAGCACCCCCCAGAAGTCAGTGCCAGGTGATCAGGCACCCAAATGCAGCCAGAGGAAGAGGTCTGAGTCTGCAAGGGACAGACAGGCAGAAGCCATCCACCGCAGGCTGGTCACCTGGTTTGGGGATCAGCCCCCAGCACCTTTTGGGGTTCACCAGTTGGTGGAAATTGGCAAAAGTTCAGGGAAGAAGGCTGGTGACTGGTATGGCCCCTCTGTAGTAGCACACATATTACGGTAAGGGTGATGAAAGAGTCATTTTTTTTCTTACAACGGCTTAATTAGTTTTTGAAAAGATTGACATGGACACGGTTAAGCATTGATTGTTGTTCGTTTTCTTTCTTTCTTTCTTTCTTTCTTTCTTTCTTTCTTTCTTTCTTTCTTTCTTTCAGGAAAGCAGTGGCAAAAACCTCTGAAATTCACAATGTGGCTGTGTATGTGGCTCAGGACTGTACAGGTGAGGGTTGAGTTCTCCTTTTGAGAATTGATTTCAATAACTCTTTGTTGTAACAGTATTTCCACTGTATTTTTCTTTTGGAATTACCTCATCTGAAGTAACCCTTGTGTGTATGCGTGTGTGTGCTTGCTTGCTTATGCTTTTTTTCCCACATTTATCTGTGAATTCTAGTGTACAAAGAGGATGTGGTGCATCTGTGTGATCAGTCACTAAGCCAGAGTTCCCCCGAGCCCGCCAGCCAAGCCTGGAAGTCAGTCATCATACTCGTACCTGTTCGATTGGGAGGGGAGTCACTCAACCCCTCCTACATTGAATGTGTAAAGGTCTGTATGATCCTTCTCCGATGCATCAACTGCGTCTTACATGCAGCATTTCCCCTAGATCACAAGTATTCAAATACAAATCATAAAGGTCCGTTTACTAAAGTCAGACAAGCCAGGGACTGAGTGGGATCCTAAGTTTTACCGGGAATTTAAGGCGTCAAGCTGCTGCTGACTCTCAATCTGCGCTGTCAACTCTCAGTGAGCCCAACGTCGTGTCAACCCATCATTGTCAGGGAGACACAACGCTGAATGTGATTGGACCAAACCAAAGCAGAGTAGACATTCTCACTCAGATAGCAGAGAAAGCGGAGAATTTTGACTCTTGCATCGCAGCGATGTCTTGCAGGTCATACAAATAATACAGATGAAAAGTATAATTTGCTCAGTCTGGACACATTTGTGGTTCGGTCCGGATCTGGAGTCCGAACTTTGAGGATGACTGCCCTAGATCAATGTTAGAGTTCACAAGCAAACAGCAAAAAGTAGCACAAGCAGGGGCCCTTTGCTGTTTGATGGCCCTTTTATAAGACTGATTCAAGTGACTGAAATATTGAAGATTAAGAGTTAAAGTGTTTGTTTATTCATATACTTACAGTAATCTCTCTCTCTCTCTCTCTCTCTCTTAACTGTGGCCTTTAACAATAAGAAATTTTAAAAAAAAATCAAAAATATGTTAATTTCCAGAATATCTTAAAGTTGGAATGTTGCATTGGAATCATTGGAGGCAAACCGAAGCATTCGCTGTACTTCATTGGTTTCCAAGGTAAGATGCAGCCTCTACTATTTCCTTTGTAAGAATGAAAGGAGAAAAAGGAAGGCCAAACATCTCCATTGAAAGAAAGAATTTGATTCACTTTAGAGAGGATGTTTTATCAAAACTTGACATGTATTCCCTCTTCTGCCACTCTTTAATTTAATTTTTTTAAACTGTCCTACTTTTCCTGTGATTTTAATAGCAGTCTGTCTTGCTGTAAAATCAGCTGCTCAGTAAGAAGAGTTAACATTTTAATGTAATACGTGAGCACTTACATCAAATTATTTAAGGGATTTTTTAAGGGAATATGCTTTAATGAACCTTAATTTCTCTTTCATGTAGCAATGATTCTAAAAATCAGAAGTGAAGTGATATTAGCCTTTGAGATCATTTCTTATGGGGAAAAAAACATTTACTGTCATTCCGTCTCAAGAAAGAAGGTGGAATTTTATTTTAGTAATTATAGTGTGAGTTTTCATCTAGTTATGATTAGAGGAATCGCAACTTAATGCATTGGCTTCCTGACACTAATTCCTCCTGCTGAGTCCTTCCTTTTTTCTTTTTTCTGTCTTTCAGATGAGCAGCTGCTGTATCTAGACCCTCACTACTGCCAGCCTGTGGTGGATGTCTCACAAGTCAACTTCTCACTGGAGGTTGGTCATACACTCTCCATGTCTCAGTGCATCTCCCCAAGTCTTCTTACTCCAGTTTATGTGACTTTTCTTTTTTAAATCTCTTTTTCTGAACTTTGAGGCTCAGACAATGTTTTGACTGTACAGACAGGTAAAGATAATAACTTGATAGCACGTTTGACCTTTGTTTTATGCCCTTTGTCTCCATCCATCACTCCTCAGTCATTCCACTGTAGCTCTCCCAAAAAGATGCCCTTCAACCGTATGGATCCCAGCTGTACCATTGGCTTCTATGCCAAGAACAAGAAGGACTTTGAGTCTTTATGTTCTGCTGTTAGTGCGGTGAGTTGTTATACCTCCCATCATTTTGTTGGGTTTTACAACATAGCTAGCATACTGTGCATCTTTTGCATAGTAGTCTTTCTTTAATTACATTTCCCTCATATATGTGAAGCTTCATTATCTTGGTTGTTTGTTTCTACACACAGTTCCAGAGGCTTTTCATTCAGATATTGATAGCTTTAAGTAATAGGACAGATTATGATATATATTTAAATATTATAATGTAGCTTTATATTTAAATAGTATAACAGTTTTGCCTGAGGAACCCATCTCATACCAGTCTGTTTGTGAGAGAATTGATTATTTTGACCTGCTTTTTTTTTTTTTTTTTTTTTTTTTTTGTCCTCTCAGGCCCTGTCATCATCCACTGAAAAATACCCCATCTTTACCTTCGTAGAGGGCCAGAGTCAGGACTATGGACTTGAGGGGCACACTGGTAATCACAGTGGTCCTTCAGGTCACATCTTGCCCCCCGGCAAACTGAGCAGAAGCAACAACAGAAGCAACAGTGACGAGTTTGTCTTCCTGTAAGACAATGATGAGGAGGATGCTCTCCCAACTCCCACTTGTAGAGGGTAGAAGAGGACACATCTTTTTCCTTTTAAAAGAAATGACTATTCTGTTGCTGGCATATCTGCCAAGTGGACTTTTTTTTTTTGTGCTTTATCACCCTCAGTGGTCCACAGAAAAAAGGTGTGTGGCTGCGTATCATCCATGCATATCATGCGTGGACCAACAAGGGTATTATAAGCTAACAGGCATTAACGGGGGACTGCTAGAGAGTTACTTTCCAATTGGGAAAAGACATGATTTCTTGATAATGGCCAGAAATGTTGGAAGTACTTGAGGTATGGTTGATTTACATTACCAGACACACAGAAAAGCTCAAAATTAGATATTTCACTTATGACATAACTTAAATCAAGCATTCCTTTTTAAAATACTCTAACTGTACTTGAGTACTGTGGTTTTTCTTGGTCTGAACCGGACACGCTGCAGCTGTTGTACAGTGTACATGTTATTTAATGAGTTCATTTGTCGGGTCGGGGGTNCACGCTGCAGCTGTTGTACAGTGTACATGTTATTTAATGAGTTCATTTGTCGGGTCGGGGGTTCCTAATGTCATTCTTAATGGGAGAGATTTGTTTTGTATATCATCTGCTGTACACAAGTTTCATTTCTCATTTTAGGAATTTATTTATCAGTTTTGTGAGTGTACATATTTTGTTTGTTTTGAATAAGTGTGCTGCAGTCTTTAAGATTCTGTCATGCTGCGTTTCACAGCAGTTAGAGATTCTTCCATCTTAAATGAACAAATTTCACTAAATTTGGTCAATAATTCACTAAAGGGAGATGATTTGCCACAATATTCCAATTCTGA
The DNA here is from genome assembly GCA_014773175.1 of Lucifuga dentata. NCBI lineage: Eukaryota > Metazoa > Chordata > Actinopteri > Ophidiiformes > Bythitidae > Lucifuga > Lucifuga dentata. The sequence continues at coordinate 250,447 of VXCM01000629.1, forward strand.
CTTTGTCCCACTGTCATTCACTATTAAGTTTTACTACGCTCCTGCTGTTACAGTGCAAATGACAAAAACAGTCCCTTCAGCTGGAGATTTTTGGGGGTTTTCTACATTTGTCGCTGCCTGCTGACCTGCTTAATGCAGTTTTGACCTGGATTTCTAGTATTCAAGCATCTGTTGTAGTGTCTGTGTTTTGTTTGTCCTTTTTTAAATGAAGGCTACATTGTGAGTTGCACTACTACTGTTGAAACTACTTGGTTTATTGTCCTGATTAAACTTCAAACACTGGAATCACATTTTACTTGTATCTTGTAGTTTTTTTTGAAGAGACTCACCTGTTGACTGTAAACTATGCAGAAACAGCACTGACTGCTTCCTCTCTACTAAATATGATGCTCTTGTGAAGATCTACTGTACATATTAGAACAGAACACTGGGTTGGATATAAATAAAAGATAATGTATTCATCATCCAAATACTGAAGACTCAAAGTTATCTACATCCCCTCAAATTCCAGTTTGTTTTATTTGCCTCAGAATTAGTTGATAATTACTATAAAATGCTAGTCACAAGTTACCAAATCTAAATAATGTCAACGCAAAATGCACGATAGGATTCAAATTGCAATTAGGCAAAATGGAGAAAACCTGCAAATCTTCACTTTTGATGAGGTAGAACCAGCAAATATTTCACTTTTTTTACATGACATTACATTACAGTGACAAAAACAGTCATTTATGAAAATGTTTCTGGATTTACTGCTTCAACACTGAAGTGCACTCATTCTGACTGGATATATTTTTTGTTCTCTGAAAAGCATGCATTGAAAAGGTTTAATGCTGCATTCACCTGCTGGTCCTGAGAGCTCCTCAATGTTTTAATCATAAATTAAGAACGCAAAAGATTGCAGTTAGCTTTGGTTTTATTTTGCCTTGGTGCACTTTTTTTTTTTTTTTTTTTTTTTGTTTTGTTTTGTTTTGTTTTGTTTTGAAAGATCTCTGGTAGGTTACCACATTTAGTCCTGCCTTGAAATTGGCCTTAAATTTCATTCCAGTATTAAAGGACCATATTTTTGATTCAGATGATACACCCACCTTAAAATTCAGTGTTTCACCTCTGCCTACATCTATCCAAATATAGAAGGAATGTTCTTTTTAATTTGTTAAAGCAGCTTTCTCCTGGGACTATATTCCTTGGCGGAGACTTACATTTTCTTCCATACATCTCAGTGTAAGACTGTTAAATTAAGTTACTTCAATTAAAAAAGAAAAAAAAATGTAAGTTCACTGTAAGGTTCAAGCTTCTATAAGTTGATTTTTGTAGCATACTTGAATGAGCTGAAACTAATGGCAGTCTGAAAGGTAGGAAAAACAATTCTAAAATGTACTGCTCTAGTAGTTTTGGAAAATGGCTGTCAGTAAAGTAACTTGTATGCGGGTAATATTTATTGGGCTCAAACATGCAAAACCACTCGTATGGTCCTTTAAAAACATTTAAAAATCAGCTCAAGACCCATTTCTTTAGACTTGCCTTTGAGAAGCACTTCCTTTGTTATATTTAGTTATTGTCTGTGTTTTATAGTTTATTTTAAGCCTATTTTATGTGAAGCACTTTATGACTTTTGTGCTTGAAAGATGCAACATAAACAAATTTTACTTTACTTGCTAAAAAGGTTTAAAACAGCTTGAAAATGACAAAATGGTTTTACAAAGTGTCTTCAAACTATACAGAAAATTATATTTGGGTATACCTGTAAATTATTTCTAAACTCCTTATTCCTGATGCTCAGTGTGTTTATGGTGTATACACGGTGCCTGGGGCACGCATGCGCACTGCCGGACAGCCGTGACTAGACATTCGGTCATAGAGACGGTGGAGGGGGGCGCTCGAGCCACGTCGGTGAAACAAATCAACGCTTGAAGGCAGATTACAAAGAGGGTGAGTACACTTAATTGCAACAACCGCTGCGAATTTCCTTTTCTTCCCTGAACACCAAGCAGGGAGCGCAGATCTCCAGCAAGGACTGCCTGGTCCTGTTCATGCGGGTANCCCTGAACACCAAGCAGGGAGCGCAGATCTCCAGCAAGGACTGCCTGGTCCTGTTCATGCGGGTAGGTCAGTTGCACAAGCACAGTCCGCCATTCCCTCTTTATATATTAAACGACACAGCCTTTCAAGGGAAATTCTCTGTAACAAAGGCTCATGTTCATAATTTATTTCCCTGCGTCAAGTTCAACTTCAGCTTTAGACCCCGCTGCTGCTCTAATTGGTTCTGCGCGCATTGGCTGATTTGGTGCATCGCAGCAGGTAAATGAACATACAGCTAGGCGTTGGACAAAATTCACCCAAATCCTGCAAAGATTGTGCACCCACTTCATTGATAAGAAATGCATGATTAAAGATATATAATCAGCTTCTTCAACACTACTCTGATCATTCAGGTTTATGCCACTAACGGAATGCTTATTTGCATAGTATTTCACTTTTGCTGTCATATTCTCTGAAGTTATAATTTTCCTCCTCTTTCTTTTTCTGTCACTCCCTTCCACCTTCTCCTCTCCTCTCTCAGGTCCCTGCAGGAGCAGGAGATCCAGGGCCATGTCAACACCAGACCCCCCTATCGGAGGCACCCCTCGACNTCTCTCAGGTCCCTGCAGGAGCAGGAGATCCAGGGCCATGTCAACACCAGACCCCCCTATGGGAGGCACCCCTCGACCAGGTCCTTCGCCAGGTCCGGGTCCCTCTCCAGGGGCGATGCTGGGTCCCAGTCCCGGTCCCTCCCCAGGCTCCTCTCACAGTATGATGGGCCCCAGCCCTGGCCCTCCCTCCTCTGGGCTCTCCCAGCCGGGGCCCTCAGGATACAGCCAGGACAATATGCATGCTCTGCACAAAGTAAGGACATTCTGAATTTTTCTCACATCAACTGTCTCACTGAGTCACACCAGCACTGTCCCTGTTCGTTAGGGGTGATAAATTTAGTCCTATAGGAAGCAGAGGTAGAGTAGCAGCACTTATTTTCCAACACAAGCCTGTAATTTAAAGGAGCATACCTGTGATTTTGCAAGTTTGAGCCTAATAAATACAACCCTCATACAATTTATGTACTGACAACCATTTTTCAAAATATACTGAGAGGTTGATATTAGAATTTTTTTGCCTACCTTCCGGTCTGCCACTGGTTTCTGTTCATTCCAGTTCACTATTAAAATCAACTTGTCGAGACTTGAAACATGCTCACAACAATCAGGACATTTTAATTTTTTTTCTCTAATTACTTAATTTAATCCATCCAACATGGTGCAACATGGAAGAAAATTCCATGCGTGCTACAATGTTCCATAAATTTTAGCAGGCAAAGCATTGAAATTTAAGGTGGGTGTATTACCTGAATATTTGATTTTGAATTTAGCAACATAAAAAAAAAAAAAANAAAAAAAAAAAAAAACATAAAAAAACCAAACATTTATGTTTTGGATAATGGTTGGCACTAATGTAGCGTGTATGTGGATAGTATTTATTGGGCTCAAACATGCAAAATAACTGAAATACTGCATAAATACTGCATCCACTTGGAAACATAGACAGTGTGAGTATCATGCAGCCGTGCAGGATGCTAATGCTACAGCAAAACATTACACTTGTTATTTTATATTATCTCTATTCTCTTGCTTATCTTTTACAATTTATCAAAAGGTGCACTTTATATTAACACAGATTTTTTCCCCCACAGCCCATGGAGGGTATGCATGAAAAGAGCATGAGTGAGGAAGGCCGTTTCAGCCAAATGAAGGGACTGTCTATGAGACAGGGCTGTCACAGTGGCATGGGCCCCCCACCCAGTCCTCTAGACCAACACTCACAAGGTAGGCATGCCACACAGACTTTATTAAAACAATTTCATCATTGTGTAAGTTGTTGTGTGTGTTTGATTGTAATGACTTATCAGTACTTGTTTAGACATGATGTGGCTCAGCTGACTTACAGGGAGTGTATCAGGTGTTGCAAGCTATGAAAAAAACTGTGCCAGCATCTTCAAACACTTAATATTCTTTCTTTTCATATCAATACACTAGAAATCATACATTATTATTATTATTTTAATGTTAATAGTTAATACAAAAATATAAGTAGTAAGTTAAAAGACAAGTAAGTAGTATCATAAATGCTGCACAGAAGAACTGTTTTTCTATCTTTTTTTAAGCCAGAGGTTAATAATATCTTGTCAGTTAGTTGAGTAGTTGATAATTAGTCAAAATTGGTGCTCCTAGTGTAAAGCAGAGTCAAAAATATATGTAAAAAATAGGCTGAAGGAAGTAAAAAGAAGTGGGAAGTAATTTCCTGTTAAAATGCAGACGTCTGTTAAAATCCTTAGGTGAATGATTCACTCCTGTGTGTGTGTGTGTGTGTGTGTGTGTGTGTGTGTGTGTGNCTCCTCCCCCATCCACCTACCTCTCCGTCTTTCTGTCTCTGTCTTCCAGGCTACCACTCTCCATTAGGTGGCTCAGACCACTCAAGCCCCGTCCCTTCAAATGGTCCTCCTTCTGGTCCTCTTATGCCATCGTCTTCTTCTTCCTCCTCCTCTGCTGGCCCCAGCTCTGCCTCTACACCCTTAGATGGCTCCACTGGGGACCAACAGACACTTGGTCCAAATAACCGGCCCGGCCCTCCTGGAAGTTCCGGTTTAGGACCCAGTCCTGGACCCAGTCTGGGATCCAGCATCCCCAGCATTGGATCTGGCATTGAGTCTGGTGGCCCTACTGGCCCTGGAGGTGTGGGGGGTCCCAGTGGCCCTGGAGGCCCTACTCCTTTCAATCAGAACCAACTCCACCAGCTCAGAGCCCAAATCATGGCCTATAAGATGCTGGCCCGGGGCCAGCCCCTGCCGGACCACCTTCAGTTAGCTGTGCAAGGAAAGAGGCCAATGCCTGGAATGCAGCAGCAGCAACCCTTGTCCAGCCTGGCTCCTGGAGCTGGAGGCGGGCCAGGAGGTGGACCAGCAGGACCAGGGCCTGGGCCCATGGGCTCAGGGTACAGCCGAGTTCACGGTGAGGCAGGGTTTGGAATGTCTGGTGTAATACAAATCTGTAGACACAGCTCGAGGTCATATTTACTCTGTTATTTAACCATGAATCTTCAAACGTAACTGCAGCTTTTCTTAGTTGCCACTCAAATTTGGAAAGAACTACTCTGTAAAAGTGTCAAGGGATTCTAGAGATTCTGTAATTGTTTCTGTAGGGATGATGGGCCCCAACATGCCTCCACCAGGCCCATCAGGGACTCCAGCTGGGATACAGGGACAAAACCCTAACGGACCTCCTAAGTCCTGGCCTGAAGGTACATGGTGCTGCTCAAAGACCTTGTGTTTTTTTGTTTTGTTTTTTTTTTTTGTAATATTTAACTTGTGCAAGTTCCTTTGTTGTTCTTGTTTCTTGTTCCTGATTTAGTGTTACAGGAAGAGGTTCATACAAATTGACGTGTTGTGCTTGTTCTTACAACCTAAATGTCATAAAGAGTCAGTGGGAAAATAGAGTTAGATGACCCTGTTGGTTTTCTAATATGTCAGGTAGATCTTGTTTTTTTTAAATTAAATTAATAATCCAAAATTGAAGAGATGCTTATTTTTGCTGTCTTGTGTTCTAAATGCTATTAGACAGTCTTTTTTCCAGCCTAAAAAGTACAGAATTTGAGGGGAGACACTAATCCAAAAGTCTGTTTCTTCTATGAAATGGTGCAATTTCTAGACATTAAAAATAGGTACAAAACTTTGGCAGCAACAGCAGCAAAACAATATTGATGTTAGCCGTCAATATTGTTTTGAACTTGTAAAGCCAACAGGGTGCAGCAGCATTACTCACAACAAGTTGACCTGACTTCCCTCCAGGTCCCATGGTGAATGCAGCAGCCCCCTCCAACGCACCCCAAAAGCTGATCCCCCCTCAGCCCACCGGCCGGCCCTCTCCTGCACCCCCTTCAGTTCCCCCTGCTGCCTCCCCAGTCATGCCTCCGCAGACACAGTCGCCCGGCCAGCCAGCCCAGCCTACTCCCATGATGCCTTACCATGCTAAGCAAAACCGCATCACGCCCATCCAGAAACCCTGCGGCCTGGACCCCGTGGAGATACTGCAGGAGAGAGAGTACAGGTAAACCTTTTGTTTTGGGATGCTGTTTCCTCTGTCTCATTGTAATTTTATTGGAATTTGAAGGGTGGAAGCTATGTAGTACCAATATTTAACCATTTTAACAGACCATTCTGCAATCTCTGGATGCTTTCTTTTATCTGTTTATTGTTAAATTACATTATATTAAAACTAAAAACGAGCTTTGAGCAAGGTCTGTCGTGGATCTGTGTTGTCTATCATAAGTATTTGAATTTAAATTAACATAAAAATATGCATAGAGCTCAGTATATATATTTTTTTAATCTGGAGAATTTTCTGAGTTTATTTTGAATAATTAAAAAAAAACATGAAAATTTGAGGCTGAAAAATAAAGAAAATTCCAGGTGGAAATCAGATTACAAATAATAGCATGTCCACTGCAAAGAGTTTATCCTGTTATCCTTTTTTCTTACTTTGAGAAATTCTGGCACATAATTTGCAAATTGTTTGCAAATTTTTTTCTTCACTATCTATTACTAGAAATATATTCTGAGCTGTACTCACCATGAAATGACCGTGTTTACAGTAAACTACAGTAAAAAGTGTTCAGTTTTGTTTTTTTTTTTCTTTTGGAAAGCAAGTGCAACAACTTTTGTAAAACCTGTTTTACACAAATTAGTCCCTTTTAAAATTGCAGGGTGTTTGTTTTTAGTTAAAAAAAAAAAAAAGGTAAAAACCAACAGCAATGAGTATCAATTATACAGCATAAACAGGAAGGAAATGAGTAACTCAGTACTGTTTACTCCCTCAGGTTACAGGCTCGTATCACCCATCGTATAGCTGAGCTGGAGAATCTGCCAGGCTCGCTGGCTGGTGATTTACGTACCAAAGCTACTATAGAACTCAAAGCCCTCCGGCTGCTCAACTTCCAGAGACAGGTAAGCATGATCAGTCTTCACATCACACCAGGAGACTTTTTACAACTAGTGCTTTTGCATCTTGTGTGTTTATTGATGACGATGTTAATTATGAGTCTATGTGTGTTTGTATTTTTATTTTTCTACAGCTGCGTCAGGAAGTGGTAGTGTGTATGCGTCGTGACACAGCTCTGGAAACCGCCCTTGACGCCAAGGCCTACAAGCGCAGCAAGCGTCAGTCTCTGCGTGAAGCCCGCATCACGGAGAAACTGGAGAAACAGCAGAAGATTGAGCAAGAGCGCAAACGCAGGCAGAAACACCAGGTAGAGGGCAAATCCAGCTTCACCACCTGTGATCATAGTAGAAGTAGGATTTTGCTCGGCCGTCTCCTCTATGTCTCCCTCCATTCTCTGACTTCTAGGAGTACCTCAACAGCATCCTGCAGCATGCCAAAGACTTCAAAGAGTACCACCGTTCCATCACAGGCAAAATGCAGAAGCTGACCAAAGCCGTGGCGACCTACCATGCCAACACCGAACGGGAGCAGAAGAAGGAGAATGAGCGTATTGAGAAAGAGAGGATGAGGAGGCTCATGGTAAAGAGAAACTGTACATGCACCACACAGACAAACACATACCATGCATGCACACACACTTTGGTTACATTAAAGAAAAGACACACATAAATCCACATTTGTCTTCCCAGGCTGAGGATGAGGAGGGCTACCGTAAACTGATTGACCAGAAGAAGGACAAGCGTCTGGCCTACCTGCTGCAGCAAACTGATGAATACGTCGCCAACCTCACCGAGCTGGTCAGAGCTCACAAGGCGGCACAGGCCCTCAAAGAGAAGAAGAAAAAGAAGAAGAAAAAGAAGAAGGTACAGAAAAACAGGAGGAGAAGGATTTTTCCTTTAGATATTTTGCTGTAGTTTAACTTCTTTGTCAACTTCAAATTGCTTTACTTGTAATATTTACAAGTTTTTAAAGATCCTACTCTTCACTTATTTAGCATTTCATACTTTTATGATAGTTGTGTCCCATATGCTGCAATGATACACAACGATGACACATATGAATACAGTAAAAGACAACTAGGACAATAAAAACACTGCCTTAAAATAACTAAAACACCAAAATAAGCTCTCCTTACTACTTTCCAAATGTAGAAAAACAGTCTGTTAAGATCTTATCCATAAATCACAATACCAGGAAATATCCTGGCTCCCAATCCAGCTAAGATTAATGGAGAAGTGCTGGAGTAAATACGCAACATTTTCAATACATGAAGAGTGGTGTGTGATCTACTGTATGTTGTGATTTGCTGATGTCTGCTCGTGTTGCAGTTGGAGAATGCTGAGGGTCAGACTCCTAGTCTGGGGCCTGATGGAGAGGTAAGCAGATGCTGCAGAAAAGTAAAATTTAAAATGTATACAGCCAAAGGTGGATTTAAAGCAGAACCTAGCTGCCTTTCTCCATCCAGGCCATACATCTCCATTACCCAACATTTAAATCCAAGCCAAAACACTTTTGATGGCCCACGTCTTATATATTTTTATATATTTTCTCTGTCCTCCTGCAGCCTCTGGATGAGACGAGTCAGATGAGTGACCTTCCTGTGAAGGTCATCCATGTGGACAGTGGGAACATCCTGACAGGGGTGGATGCTCCTAAAGCTGGACAGCTAGAGACCTGGCTGGAGATGAACCCTGGGTAAGAGGAAGTCAGTGATTTGTGTGTGTGTATTTGTGTGCAAAAAAAGCAAGGAAGAGGTGGTTGTGTTTTTAGTTGTTGTCTATTGACTGTGTTGTTGGTCCACAGTCAAATATCTCAATTATACTGGATGGATTACCATGAAACTTGCTATAGACATTCATGGTCCCTTGAGTATAAACACCAAGCTAGTGTAAAGCTAAAATTACATGCTAATGTGCTACCTTATTACCATGCACACACTCTTTATGGAGCCCATTACAGTTGTGGGTAGAGAAAGTAGTCCCACCCAGATTGTTACCTTTAACCATAATTTTAACAAACCTTTACTCAGCCTTAAACCTATGGAAACAGTTTATAAACAAACTTTGAAGATCATGGACAAAAAACCAAATCAGTATCATCACTGTAATATTTTAGCAAAATATAAATTTTTAAAATGGGAGAATCTAATCAAATTTTATGATGTCATGTTAGTTTTTAAAATTAGAAATGGAATTGCTCCACCAGTGCTGAATGAATTTGTAAATAAATCTACAAGTAAACTCACGCGGTCTGTCACAAGCGGAAATTGTCTAATACCGCAAAGAAAAAGTTCTTTTGGGCAATCAGCATTTTCTTACCGAGCTTCTCATATGTGGAACTCGCTGCCTCCGGACTTGAGAAAGAGAGAAAATTTTGCCTTGTTTAAGAAAGGCTTGAAATCCTTCCTGTTGGATAGTCAGGAATGCAAACATTAACAACATTAAATGGCACCTTGTAAAATTTTGTATTTTTATATATATATACTTTTAATGTTGTGTACTTGTTATATCTGTTATGTATATGCTTATGTCTGTTTTTATGATTATTAATCTGTAACATCTACCTGCCCAGGGACTACGGATGAAAATTAGTCTATTTTGACTAAATCTGATANTAATCTGTAACATCTACCTGCCCAGGGACTACGGATGAAAATTAGTCTATTTTGACTAAATCTGATACATTTACACATGGTTATGCATGATGTTGATTAATGTATACGGTCCCTGTTAAAAATAAATAAATAAATAAAATAAGCCTCAAACATCTCTAAACTTAACTAATATATCCATTTTCAACTTTGCACCTAAACTTAACCTTCTTAAGTTTACACCCAGTCACAGAGTGTCTGCCTGCAACTGTGGGATCTGTAGTTTTGTGGTATGCTAAAGGTAGCATGTTAACATAAACATAACATACATGCTAAACTTTAGAATGCATTCTGTTGCTGATTAACATAACCAAAAAGCCTTTACTTTGGCATCACCCCCTCAGACCAAACGTTACAATTTCTGCCCCACTAGTGGTAAGGATCAATGAATAGCAAAGGTTTCACTTCACTTTTCATCCATCCAACATTTTTTTTTTCCTGACGTTATGAGTATTATGGCCTCACGGGGCCTCTACCTGATTTATAGAAATTAACATGTATGTACTTGAGGATTCATACAGTTTAAATTTTCAGGTTGAGGTTCTGTCAGTAAAATTTATCATTGGATTTATTTTGATTGCACATATCTCCATGCAGTTATGAAGTGGCTCCCCGCTCAGACAGTGAAGACAGCGAGGAGGAGGAAGAGGAGGAGGTGAGTTGTTTTTTTAAAGTTTGAAGCTGCTGTAGCTTTCTGTTCACTTCTCTAAGAGGCAGTTTTCAGTGTTGTTGGTCAAAACACGTTGCAGGAGGAAGAGGAGGAACCGCATCCCTCGGCAGCTGTAGTGGAGGATAAGAAAAAGATTACAGACCCTGACAGCGAGGACGTGTCGGAGGTGGACGTACGGCACATCATTGAGTGAGCACATGCCTTGTTTTTAGATTTAGTTTTTATGCGTTACATTTGTACAGTTGAATATCTTTTGTAGCTTCCAAGCTCATTCATCATTCAAGCTATAAAGACATTTTAATGTTCCTCTACAACATTACATGGTCCTGTGGTGCACTTTCAACCTACGCCAAATTAATGCATGACCTTAAGGGTATTGTAACATTCTAACAGCTTTCACCATGTCATTTAAGCCATGACAAAAAACAAGTCATGATGTGTTTCCTCTGCAGAAACGCTAAGCAGGATGTGGATGATGAGTACAGTGGTGCAGCGTTCGAGCAGGGGCTTCAGTCTTATTACTCTGTGGCTCACGCTGTCACAGAGAGGGTGGATAAACAGTCCACTTTGTTGATTAATGGACAACTGAAACAGTATCAGGTACAACAAACACAAAGAAAGGTGGGATAAGATGAGAAATTGTTGACCCTTATTCATTCGTACACAGTTACATGATCATTTCTCCACTTCAAAATACTCCAAAATCAACTAACAAAAGATCAGGCGGCATTCATAAAACACAGCGTGTCGACAAGGGCAAAGAGCATCAAGCAACCACGTTTCATCATTCAGAAATGCCTGTTACCAATATCTTTTTAGCATTTGCCTTGAAAGAAGCGTTACTACAGTATTTCCTTATTTACCATCGGGGAAGTTATTCATAAAACACAATCTCATGCAAAAATTATGATCTCTTTGAGTCTACTGCTAAATTTCAGCATTGGAAATCTGGAGCCAACTCAGTTGATCAGATAGTGTATTTAAATGGAGAGTTTTGATCTGATCTCACACACATTCAAGTGGCACTGCGCCTCTTTCCCAAGCATCATATGCTGCTCTCTCTCTCTCTCTCTCTCTCTCTCTCTCTCTCTCTCTCGCAGCCTTCTGTATGTCTCTCTTAAAATGTGGAGCTTTAAAGCAGAAACGTTTGGTTTCCTTTTCTGATTTGACATGTCATGGTCTTTAAAGGAACATACCGGCGATCGTGCATGTTTGAGCCTAATACATTTAATTTTCATTCTTGTTATGTGACTTCATTGGCTTTTACCTGTGACATCCCTTACAACAGCGGGACACGATGCACTGATGATTAACGTAAGAGGAGCTTTATGAATGAGCTGAAAATATCACAGCGCTTATTTAGTGCGATGTTGTGAAGTTACTGTGATTTTTTTTTTTTTTTTTTTNTTTTTTTTGAGTCCCACCCATTGCCTCTCCCACTCTCTCACATGATCTCTCCTGTGTTTCTGCTTGTCTTCACTCATGTCTTCCCTCTCTGTCAGGTTAAGGGTCTGGAATGGCTGGTGTCCCTCTACAACAATAACCTGAACGGGATCTTGGCGGATGAGATGGGTCTGGGAAAGACTATCCAGACGATCGCCCTCATCACATACCTCATGGAGAACAAACGCCTCAATGGGCCCTACCTCATCATTGTACCCCTCTCGTAAACCATGTTATTTTTCAGTTTACTCATGTTTTATTTTTCATTTTATTAAAAAAAAAAAAAAAANTAAAAAAAAAAAAAAAAACTACAAATAAAACTGTAAAATGAATTGTGAATGGCAGTTGAGTGCTCTCTCTCTCTTTGACAGAACTCTTTCTAACTGGGTATATGAGTTTGACAAGTGGGCACCGACAGTTGTGAAAGTATCTTACAAGGTGAGTTTTAGTAGCTACGTGAGAATGCACTGATTAATCTGAGCTTTAACTAATTAAAACAGGACTTACTGAAGTTGGTGTGGTAAAGAAAATGATCTTAGTATTGAGGTATTTAAGATGTGTTTGTTATTAATTTTTTGATTCATTCCAACTTTTTTCAATTTCTTTTTTTTTATTTGACATGTTTTTGTTGGTTTCCAGGGGTCTCCTGCTGCTAGAAGAGCCTTCGTCCCACAGCTGCGTAGCGGCAAGTTCAATGTCCTTCTCACCACCTACGAGTACATTATCAAGGACAAACAAATCCTGGCCAAGGTGAGATGGGATGCAGAGACACAAGCGCACACACACACACACACACATAGATGGACATAGTCTAATTGTCTTTCTACATCTACAGATGCCTACACCAAGATTTTGTTGCTTTTATGTTTTTTAGTTTGCTAATCGTTTCATTTTGCTTGAGATTTAGCTGTGTTTATTTTTTCGGATCCCTCTCCCTCAAACCCTACAACCCTCTAAAAGTATTTGGCCAATCTGACCGTCCCCCTGTGCTGCGTCTCAATTCTCTCTCCTCAGTGCTGCCACACATTGACACCGCCTGTATACAGCGTCTACCACTGTCCTCTGTGCCCATCATGCTGCTATGCACTCATGTAGTCATATAGGCTTCCTGACTGGGCTTCCAGGTGCGTATTGTAGTTCAGCAGGAGTTTCTTCATGTGGCTTTGGACCGGGCCAGCCTGGGTCATGAGGACAGGCTGGACAGGAAATCCTTCTTATGAGCATTTTGTGTTGTTAGTTGGTTTGGACGAGCATAACACTCAAGAAGTAACGTCAGCAAATGTTAGATGTTCGTTAACGCCGATATCTTAAGTTTGGATTCGATGCAGCGTATGTATCCCTATCCTCCTCCCTTCCCCTTCCCTCCCAACCCCACAGATCCGTTGGAAGTACATGATTGTGGATGAGGGCCACCGTATGAAGAACCACCACTGTAAGCTGACCCAGGTTTTGAACACCCACTATCTGGCCCCACGGCGGGNCACGGCGGGTGCTGCTGACAGGCACGCCGCTGCAGAACAAACTGCCGGAGCTCTGGGCGCTGCTCAACTTCCTCCTGCCCACCATCTTCAAGAGCTGCAGCACCTTTGAGCAGTGGTTCAACGCCCCTTTTGCCATGACCGGAGAAAAGGTGCGCAGGATTCAGTAACAGCCACATCACAATGCAGCTATGTAGGGTGATTTATATGATATAACCTAGCAAGATTTTGAGAAACAACTATTTGTTCATCCTAATAAACAGCAGCCCTTTCAAACATGCTCTTCAGTCCATAAATCTGCTGGCAATCATGTTTGAACTTGCCAGCATGGGATGTTGTAATGGCCTGAGTTCTGTCAGACTGCATCAAATAGGCAGCACAATTTCTGCAGTCATATCTAATATACAGTCAAAATGATGAGGCAGTTTATTGCTGGGATGCAGTGTAAACATAAACTATAACAAAGCGATGGTGAGCTTTGCTGATGATGGTAAGTAATTAACACAGGGAGATATGCCCTGTATTAAATATTAATTAATAAATAGTCATAGCGGAGGCACCCTGTCAGAGACGAACGCCCTTTGATATCATTGATGCTACAAAAGCTAAAATATGATTACTATAGCTTGAAAAGATTGATTTTAAAGTTCAGAAGTTACAGCCATCTTCTCTGTTTTCTCATCGCTCTGTCACCAGGTGGACCTGAACGAAGAGGAGACCATCTTGATCATCCGTCGTCTCCACAAAGTGCTCCGCCCCTTCCTGTTACGCAGGTTGAAGAAAGAAGTGGAAGCACAGCTTCCAGAGAAGGCATGGCTCACCTCTTCCTGCACAAATAGATCATAAACAAGAAAACACACACATGCAAACATACCAAACAGTACAATCTTGATGATCTCCTAAAGGATTAGAGAGAAATCCTCACTCTGAGAACCTCTGGTGTTCTCCAGTATCTTATGTATTAGAATAATTGTAACGCCTTTAAATGCCATTTGTAGTTTGCCTGACTATCCTAGAATCAGTTCACGTCTGCGTGACTTTGTGCTCTGTCTCTTTGTGTTTAATCAATTCTGGATTTCTCTTCCCTCTCCCTCAGGTTGAATATGTGATCAAGTGTGACATGTCGTCTCTTCAGAGGGTTCTGTACAGGCACATGCAGGCCAAGGGGGTCCTGCTGACTGATGGATCAGAGAAAGACAAGAAGGTGAGGGCAGAAACACTCTGACACTGAAGGCTTTAGGTTTAAGCATCATTTTTGCATGTCAACGCTTAAATAAAGGTTATCCACTTTTTGTGTATTTAAATGATTTGGCTTTTGGACACGTGGTTAAGTTTCTGTCTCCACTCTTTCCAGAATCTAACATGTTAGTTTGGATTTATGATCTGATATATTACAGTAAGATAAAATAAGACACCATTGTACTTTTTTTTAAACGGCTGACAGAATGCAGGTTTTTCCTCTCTCAGTTAGAGAGACAGAGACCTGCGCTGTTTACATTGTGAAGCCTTTTTCTTGTACTTCCTACACGCTTCTACTGTACAAGAACACAAATTGATTTCTAAGGTCTCAATATTTGCTTGTTTAAAACTGAAGTCAGGAAAGTCATGAAATAAAGTCCACCAGAATCTGACATTGGCTGACCTGATTTCTGTTGCTCATCTTGAAGTTTTAATTGAATCCTACGGACTGTAACTGATCCAGCAATCTCAAACTTTGAGTGATTTCACTCTTTGATTTCATTATTTTATTCTTAATTATGTCTTTGTGTGTTTTAATTCTGTTTTCGCTCATAGTGTGACATTCAGTACGTTTACATGCACACTATGCGTATTTGTCTTTAGTCTGATTAAGGCAATAATGTGAGTAAGACGTACAGTGGGGTCCTAAAGTCTGAGACCAAAAATCTGTGATGTTTTTCCATGTAAATCTGGAAATAATCAGAAAGTGTGACATCACAAGAAGCTCTTTAGAACGTTGTCAAATCATGCTGGGATAACTTGGCTCATCAGGTTTTGCACAAACTTGTGGAGTCCATGCCAGCTGGAGTGATGCTGTCATTAAATCAAATACTAAGATATTCTGAAATTCATGTACATTTTTCAAAGTTTAAACTTTTCACTCTAATTGTTAAGATGATATTATCATTTGTAATGAAAAACCTTGTATTAAATTTAAAATAAAATGCAAAATAAGAAGGATATTCACAGCGGTCTCAGACTTTTGGACCCCACAGGATATCATTAACAGGGTTCGGCAGTTTGCTGACTGTATGACATGTTGCGTAACCTGAGTATGAGTCCATCATTTGAGGAAATACATATGGAGGTGGCTTTCTTATAACATGTGCATGCCCGAATAAAGATTTACAATCACATAATCTAGAACTTGGAACTTATTCCAATTTGTGCCAATTTCAGTCTAATCATGGTATTTGTATGACACTTTAAAAGATTGATTTATTACCCTAATCCAAGTTAAATTGAAGTTTTAACATGCATGTAAACATACTGAGAACGATATAATATATATACATATATATTTTTTTTTATTTTTTTTTGCTGCACAGGACAGCATTGAACCACTCTGTGTGATGAAATGAGAGACAGAAATGAAAGAAAAACTGAAAAAAGCAGTGTGACATTTTGTTTTATGTTTTGTGTTACTCTGTGTTTCAGGGTAAAGGAGGCACAAAGACGCTGATGAACACCATCATGCAGCTGAGGAAGATCTGTAACCATCCTTACATGTTCCAGCAAATAGAGGTACCAATGTGACGGAGAAATGTTTTATATGCGTTTCCCTGTACTAGACAAAAACTTTTCATATGTCTAAAAAAAAAAAAAAAAAANTTTTTTTTTTTTTTTTTTTTTTTGTCTGTTGTCACATGGTTAATACTTGAATGTATGAGCTTCAAATTAAGCCAATAGTCCTTCTGAGCTGTTCTGTGTTTGAGAACTAGTTTCTGACTGTTTCTAGGAATCTTTTTCTGAACATTTGGGATTCTCTGGTGGGATAGTCCAAGGGTAAGTGCAAACTTTCTTCTATTTCTTTAGGACAAGTTCTTACACTCACACACACACACACTCATCTGTAACACTATCTGCCTTCCCTGCTGTCAGTGCTGACCTGTATCGGGCGTCAGGAAAGTTTGAGGTGTTGGATCGGATCCTTCCTAAGCTGAGAGCGACCAACCACAAAGTGCTGCTCTTCTGTCAGATGACCTCACTCATGACCATCATGGAAGACTACTTTGCCTACCGCAGCTTCAAATATCTGCGTCTGGATGGTGAGACAGTTTGTGCATATTTTACCTTATATGGCTGAATACGTGTTGTTTCTTTTCCCTTACTTTGTTTTTCGCTCGTATCATTGCCCTTTTTTTTTCTCTCGGCCTCCTTTCATTTCAGGCACCACCAAGGCTGAAGATAGAGGAATGTTACTAAAAATGTTCAATGAGCCAGGGTGCGAGTATTTCATCTTCCTCCTTAGCACCAGAGCTGGAGGCCTTGGCCTCAACCTGCAGTCTGCTGACACTGTGGTGATCTTCGACTCTGACTGGAACCCACACCAGGTAGGATGCATTTATTCAAATTCACAAAAGATAAGATCAGGCTTTTCTTCAGACTAACATTTGTCAGACCTCGGAACTCAGAATTTTCCAACTTCTTACTTGGAAAAATGCATTGGAACAGCACTTGAAGTTGGAGCTCCGGCTGGGAAACTCGGTCCAAAATTATCTACCCGACTTAGCGTGTATGACGTCACTCAACATGGCAGCACCGTGGAAGCAAGATTTGTGAATGGAAATGATCAGTCAAAAGGCGAATAAAGTATTTTTTCTTGCGTGAAATTGAAAGAAAAAGGTCAGAATATATCACCAAGTTAACTATCTATTTTGTATAACTGTTTGCCATTGATACGTAAGTCTAAATAATTTCATAATATTACTTCTCTGCACAAATGTTTAATACTCAGTGATTAATATCATTGTAAAACAACACAACCAAACAGTCCTGCAGTCTAACTTTACTTTAGTTAGCATTTATTATGAAGTTTAATTAATTTTACAGTATTTATTGGTGTTCAGCTATGCTTTTTTGATTACATTTGGCTGGAACGGTTTGAGATGGAAGTTGGAGCTTCCAGCTGGGAAAAATTCGACTTCCGATGTCTGTCGAACGCAGCATTATATTTGAACACTGAACATTTAAACTTTCAGTGACCGATTATACCTCTACAACAAACCATACTACTTGTTTTGTATGACAGCATCACTCTCGATCTTGCTGTAATTTTCTCTCTGAACTATTCTGCAGGACCTGCAGGCCCAGGACAGAGCCCACCGTATCGGCCAGCAGAACGAGGTGCGCGTGCTGCGTCTCTGCACTGTGAACAGTGTGGAGGAGAAAATCCTGGCAGCTGCCAAGTACAAACTGAACGTGGACCAGAAGGTCATCCAGGCTGGCATGTTCGACCAGAAGTCCTCCAGCCACGAGCGCAGAGCCTTCCTGCAGGCCATCCTGGAGCACGAGGAGCAAGACGAGGTNCTGGCATGTTCGACCAGAAGTCCTCCAGCCACGAGCGCAGGGCCTTCCTGCAGGCCATCCTGGAGCACGAGGAGCAAGACGAGGTCTCAATCAAGGAGTTTGTGTGTGTGTGTGTGCGTGTGTTTACGCCCTGATATACATATTTAAAGAGTGTGTATTTTTTCATCTGATTGCCAATGTGTCTTTGCTGCATTTAGGAGGAGGATGAGGTCCCAGATGATGAAACTGTCAACCAGATGATTGCCAGGACTGAGGAGGAATTCGACCAGTTCATGGTCAGTGTGTGTGTGTGTGTGTGTGTGTGTGTGTGTGTGTGTGTGTTCTGACATTCAACTAGAGTTCATCCAAAAAACACATTTATATTCTATTTACGATGCTTGCTGACGATAATTCCAGCCCTTGCTCAACCAAAATCTTGTCCCTACATTTGCATCTCTTTCCCCACTCTCCCAGCGTATGGACCTGGATCGCCGTCGTGAGGAGGCCCGTAACCCACGGCGAAAGCCTCGCCTGATGGAAGAGGATGAGCTGCCCACCTGGATCATGAAGGATGATGCCGAGGTGGAGCGGCTGACTTGCGAGGAGGAGGAGGAGAAAATGTTTGGACGAGGCTCTCGCCAGCGCAAGGAGGTGGACTACAGCGACTCCCTGACTGAGAAGCAGTGGCTCAAGGTTATTAGCCTCATGGGCAGAGGGGAGAAAGTGAAGGATGATGAAGAGGATGATACTCGCTTAAAAATCTAGTTTGTTTTCTGAATTTCTGAAGCATTGTATATGTCTCTTCATCTTTACCATCTACAGGCGATAGAGGAGGGCACACTGGAGGAGATGGAGGAGGAGGTACGTCACAAGAAAACCACCCGCAAGAGGAAGAGAGACCGCGACCTGGATCTCCCTGGTCCCTCCTCTTCCTCAGGGGGTCGTGGACGAGGGGACAAAGACGAGGATGGGAAGAGGCAGAGGAAAAGGGGACGACCACCTGCTGAAAAACTCTCCCCCAACCCTCCTGCACTCACAAAGAAGATGAAGAAGATCGTGGACGCTGTCATCAAGTATAAAGACAGGTAGCAGGATTGAGCTTTGGCTGTATAGTGCAAACACATTATGCAGACAGAACAATCCACCTTAAGATAATTTTAATAACCTGCCGTTCAGCAGAGAACACAATCTTGTGAACTTTACCTGATATTCTGGTGTGTGCTAAGGATTTTTCCTGGCAAGTTCATGCCAATTTAAAGTAAAAAAAAAAAAAAAANAAAAAAAAAAAAAAAGAAGGGACGTTGCACTTCCTTGGACATATAGAAATCAAGAAAAGTCATAGATTTCTTAAAGGACCATGCTACCCATTTTGCATGTTTGAGCCTAATATATTCAATTTTCATACATGTAACGTTACTGACAATCATTTTCCAAAGCATACGACTGGAACGGTGAGTTAAAAAAGATTTTGTTCCTACCTTCCAGACCGCCACTGGTTTCAGTTCATTCTGCTATTAAAATCAGCTTGTTGATACTTGAAACATTCTTGGGATAGGTAATCAATCATCGTGAACAAGACGCGTATTCAGGTTTTTTCGAAGTTTCATAATTTTAGCGTTTAAGTGCAATAAAAAGCGTGGAGTGAATGTATGTCTCCACCAGGGAATATAGTCCCAAAAGAAGACCTGCGTTTATCAAAAAATTTTAACACCCATGACTTCATAAGGCTGCCTAACTATTAGCAGGAGAACTATTGATTTTTAAGGTGGATGTATCGCTTGAATATTTGATTTTGAAAGATTAAAAGATTTTGGAAAATATCAAGAAAGCTGAAATACGGTTTTATCCTTTGGGAAATGATTGTCAGTAACATCACATGTATGAAAATTGAATATGTGAGGCTCAAACATGCAAAATGGATGGTGTGGTCCTTTAATGTTCCATTACAGTTTTTTTTCACAACTCACACACATTTCCTGGTCCATAATCTGGCCAAACCTCAGACTTTTACGATGAAATTAAAAGTTATTGTCTGGAAATTTAGCTACGTAACAGTCTGTTTTATTAGCAAACAAATGCATAATGAGATGAATAAAGTTGCAACTTGTGGAAACAGGTCAATGTTGAATTTAGTTTTGGTGACAGTCTTTCCTTTGGCAGCTAAATGTTGGAGTTTAGCTATTTATTCCGTAGAGAAAGTTCCAGTAATTTATTTCGTAGAGAAAGTTCCAGTAATTGTGAAAAACTGTAACTAAATGACACGGATTAAAAATATATGATGAATCACTTATGGGTCCTTAAAACAAGTTGGCTCATCTTGATGATGTCACAACCCTCAGTGCCAGTGGGCGTCAGCTGAGTGAGGTTTTCATCCAACTTCCGTCTCGCAAAGAACTTCCAGAATACTATGAACTGATCCGCAAGCCCGTCGACTTCAGGAAGATCAAGGTAAGACGGAAAAGATGATCAAAGTGCAAAACTAGCGGCAAAATTTGTCATCACCATCAACAAAAGCAAAACTGATGTTACGTTTATGACTAATAGATGTCTGAGATAAGCATACAGACATGAACGATAACGCTGTGTTACTTACAAAGTCATTCTATGCATCGTCACTGGTCTGTAGGAGAAAATCCGAAGTCACCGCTATCGTAGCCTGGGCGACTTGGAGAGAGACGTCATGCTGCTCTTCCAGAACGCTCAGACCTTCAACCTGGAGGGATCACTGGTGAGAGCGACTTCACACAGATTACTCCTCAGCACCAGAAATACCACAAGCAGCATGAGAAACGCCTGTTCTTCTCTTCACGGACATTTCAGTTAAAGGACCATCCTGGTGGTTTTGTACGTTTGAGCCCAAGATACTAAATTTAACTGGTCCATCACAGAACTAAGTGGAAGAAAATGCATGTCTCTGCCAGGGAATACAGCTGCAGGAGCCAAAGAAATTAAAATGGCCATGCCTTTTGCAATGTTAGTAGGTGAAACACTGGCTTTTAAGGGTGGTTTATCATCTGAATATTAGATTTTGAAAGACGTGGGGATTTGGCAAAAGAACACAAAAACTAAAATACAGTTTTATGTTTTACCAAACGGTTGGCAGTAATATAAGGCGGTTATTTATTGGGCTTAAACATGCAAAACAACTGGCATAGTCCTTTAATTTGTTTTCACCTGTCTCTTAATATATGCATGGTTTTTTTTACCCCCAACTAAACTTGGACTTGAACACCCTGAACAGGTTGCCACTCTATCACAAGGCTAACACACACTCTCTTTCTCTCACACACACACACACACACACACAGATAACTGTGTTGCTTTGCTGTGTTACTTTTAATGCAAACTCAACACATCCTCTATCTTTTTCACATTAAAAGCCTTCCAGTGGTTCAGGGGCAGAATTCCTTGCTTTCCTGGAGGACCTTTATTGTGAAATACTCCAGGAAGTGTTAACTTTCATGAACTGAGCTTAAATGAGTATTGTGGAGATTTTACTATGACCTTTGCCATTACAGTTCATGTATGTTTGGGAAAATACATGAACTGAATATGTCCACACGCTAACATTATAATCCATACATATATGAGGAGGATGTTAATATGCAGCGGTTTTCTACCATGTTGTCCTTACATGAGCAGATCTATGAAGACTCCATCGTGCTCCAGTCAGTGTTCACCAGTTTGAGGCAGAAAATTGAAAAGGAGGAGGAAAGTGAGGGAGAAGAGAGTGAGGAAGAGGAGGAGGAGCAGGATGAAGGATCAGAATCAGAATGTAAGCATGTCTGTATATAAAGATGGCTAAACACCAAATGAGGAGGGGGGAGGGGCAGCTAACCCGATGTGTTGTAAGGTTAGGATTATATTTTTGTTCACATTACATGTCTATTTTTGTATAGTCTGTGGTTGCTTTAAATGGCATTTGTGAGTTTTAATTTAGCATTTCATTAGTGTTTCGGCATTTTAAGTCATATCTTTGCACCAAAATGCTTTTTTCATTTGTGTGCAGCTCGTTCTGTGAAAGTGAAGATCCGTCTGGGCAGGAAGGAGAAAGGAGGAGAGCGAGGGAAAGGACGCAGCAGACGTACAGGACGCACCAGAGCCAAACCCGTCGTCAGCGATGATGATTCTGAGGAGGAGCAGGAAGAGGTAGCGCATCATGTGTGTGCATGCTTTATGGGGTGGAAATCTAACCTTGCAAATCTAGAATTTTAAACATGTTTGGAAAGTTATCGTCATAATTTTGGCCAGTAGGGTTAGCATACCATTACTCTCGCCATCGTTCAACTATTTTGGGGTCCAAATGAAACATTACAAGTTAGTGTATGTTCTGATTGGTTTCACAGCAAATAGGCAGTTCAAAGCAGGTAAGCTGTCAAAGCTACGCTGAATAGTCGGCTGGGTGAGGCGACACCTTGCATCATGTAGACATGCTGGGGTTGATGTTTATCAGTAGCCTCCCCAAGAGACTGTCCCACCAAACATGACCATACCAGCAGACAGCAGAACTCCTGGGCTTGCAGCTACATGCAGGCCTTCAGGAGAAAGTCTGTCAGTAGAGAGCTTTGAGGCAGGGCTCTTAGGACGATATAGAAGACCAAGTATGACTATGGCCAAGTGTTGAACTAAGAGGAGACAACACACAACTTCCAGCCCTCATCTAGTGGTTCACTGTCAGGTTTTAGTGATTCAGCCATGACCTCCACCTCCAGCAGGATCACCCTAACCATGCAGTCCTTGAATTTATCCCAAAGGCTGCCAGGTGACAGAATCCTCCCCGAACCCACTGCGTAGAAAAACATCTCCAACTCAACACATCTCTCTGAGACTGGATTTACACTATAAGTCTTGATGCCCAATTCTGATTTTCTGCTATATCCGATTTTTTGTTCAGTGTATTTACATTTTCTTTTTAAAGTGATACCACCTGTATTTACACGGCTTTTACCTGTAGCACAGATGCAGTTGCGTATGCGCACATTTCTGAGACGGATGTAAACAAAACGCTTCAGTGGATGAGAGAACTATTTAAAAATCTAATCAGCAGGTTAAAACTTTAACATGCAGAGAGAAACATCTGATAGCCTATGTTGTGTGAGCGTTTTCCTCTCCGTAGTTTCATCAGGCGATCACGGAGGAGAAGTGGGTGGAGTATTGCTGTAACGGCAACTGTCACACTAACACATCTATTTGACATTTAAACACACATCAGTGTCTGATATATATAGTATGTCCTCCATTTCTGTTTACAGAGAGCGATCATCGTATTGATCGCTTACATCATCCATATGTAGATAGGATAGAACATGATGTCGGAGTTGGAATGGGAAGGAAATTCCGATCTGTGTTTTTAGACAGCATTCGCATTGGTGGATATCCGATACGATAACCGATTTATTTCCACATATTCAAGTAGCCCAAATTGGATCTGAGCATATCTGATTTCATGTGGCTTTTTACCATTTACATCTTCAGGAAAGGTCTGATACGTGTCGCACGTGCGCAAAAAATCGGAATCAGTCACGTGCGTGGTAGTGTAAATCCAGCCTAAAGCACCCTGTGTCCACTATCTGTACTATGATGGTGGTGGACACAGTGTTATGCAAAGAAATACTGTTATGCTGCAGAAATGTTGATCTAAAATGTTGTAAAATTTGGAATATTCCTCAAGGAAATGAGAATATTTTTGCATTCAGGAAATTTTGCATTCAGGAATTTTAGTGCTTTGAGTGTATTTCAAGATGAGGGGCTGTAATAATTTTCCATCTCTTTATTTATTTTTTTCTTTTTTTGGTCAGAGACGTTGCACACTGATCAACAGCACTGAAAATGTGCGAGTGTTAGACAAACGGCTATTTTCAACTGTTGTTCGTGGGCAGGATGTTGACTCAGCCATTAAAGTACCATTTAAAACCCAGGCAGGAAAACATAACAGCAAGCAAACTTTATATTGAAAGACAGAAGGATAAATAAAAGTAAGAAGTGAACATAGAGGGTAAATAAGATGGTAAAACATAACAGGAATCATACAATGCAGCATTTCATGTACACTGACACCCACACAGACAGGTTAGCCGAGCAGATGATGAGGACAGACAGGCATGTGTGGTTGTTTATTAGTCAAATTCAAAAAAATAAATAAAGCTATAGAAAGCAGCACAGTGATCTGTACATACATATTCACAGATTTTATTTGAAAAATACCCAGATTATTTAAACAGAACAAAAACCGGTTTTCACCCAGATTTTGTTTTCTCATGAACCTTGCTGCAAGAGAACAACTCGGCAACAGCTTCTGGTAAAAGACAATAAAATCAGAAATTAAGAGAAAACCTAAACAAGCTATTTATTAAGTGCCAGAGTTTCTCCAAGTGAGTACACTGTAAATTATTGAGTATAAAACCAACCTACAAAAAAAAAAAAAGGNAAAAAAAAAAAAAGTATAACCAAAAATGACTAAAAGGGCACTAATTACAGTGCGGACCTCCACCAAGACTGAACAAGTCTAGACAAACTTTGTCTTGTTCTTTTCGTCACCTTTTTTTTAATTGATCCAACACTTCCATGAGGAAATTCATCCTCTGACTCCGACCTGTTCTAACCGCCCTAAACAGAAAGAAAGGATTCAAATAATATTATCACTTAGTTGCATATTTCTCATAAGAACCAGACAAAATTGTACCTGTTAATAGTCTTCTCAATATAAGTATGCCAGATTTTTTTTAAGATTAGCATATTATTTTTGAAGAAATTGACAAAAAAGTATTTAAAAACCATATCTCCCAATATTAATGAGTCATTCAAAAAAATTCCTGGACTGTCCCAGGATTTGGATCAGCACCAAAATTTAATGTCCCTACACTTTCACTTTCACTTTCACTTACACTTTCAGTTTTGTCAAAATCTGCTCAGAAGTTCTTGAGTAATCTTGCTAACAAACAAACAAACCAATGTATGCCAGCGAAAACATGGCTTCCTTGGTGTAGGTATGAGTCCTACATTTACAGTGTGTATTGCAAATGTTGGTGTAGGATGCTCTCACTGTAAAAGTCTGATTGGTCAGAACACGTTAGTAATATGTTCTGCTTCATGCGAGCAGACAAACATTAGCAGCCTTGTAGCATCCTTGTTTTTTCCTCTTTATGCTTTATTCCTCTTATTCCTTCAGTTTTCTTCTTTCCAGGAGCGTTCTCCCAGCGCCACCGATGAGGAATCCTGAACTGTACCAGAGGAATAAACGGGGTAAAAAAAAGGGATATTCCACTAAACTCAAGCTCCACAAATACTCTATAAAACCAAGCCTCTGTCAAATCCATGCACCCACAAGTCAAACATCACAGAACTAAAACCGAAGGGAATACGATCGTGTCGATACAGGCACCAATAAACTTACTTATTGTTTGTTCATTGTGTTTATCAGCTGCAGCACAGAGAAGGTTGTCGGTGCACAGTTTTTAAAGCAACATTTGATTAAGGCTAATAACAGGGTAGTCTAATCTGTTATTATGGTGAAAGGGTGATTTAGAAAAAAAAAAAAAAANAAAAAAAAAAAAAACACTCCAGAAAAGTGTGTGATTTAAGGATGGGACAATAATCGAAATAGCTAAATAAAAAATGATTATTTTTATAATCATAGTTGCACCAAACAAACGTGCGTTCTTCCTATAACACATTATTTGTAGACTGGATACAGCTGTAAATAATTTATCATCGCAGAAGGTGGATTAACCAACATATTTCCGGTGACCTATTAAGAGTATAATAATTTTTCATGCTCTGATTTAGATAATATTTAATGCTAAGATAATTTTGGCTAACGTAATTGAAATGGCCTAGACAAGTGGGAGCTTTCTTCTGCTGGATTTGGAAAATAAAATTGCCCTGAACTCAATAATCTCGAAATAGTCTGGAAATAAATTGAAGTCTGACATGTTATAAATGTGTTGTAGCTAACAACTGATTTCTGTAAGTTACCAGATCTTTTATTTAACGATTAATCCTATATTTAATCACATTTTCTTTCTTTCTAGACCAGCCAATCAAAAGGAGACCTTAGTTGACCTGAGTTAAACTCGGTGGGTAAAAGATGTAAACATCACTGAATGGAAACATGTTGCCAGACAGTTTCTTTAATACCAAACATAAAGCCACCACCTTTCCTAATTTATAAATAAATAAACCTGATATTTCACCTCCGCTTCACTGTGGCGGTATGTTGCAATGGCGCGCTCTGAAAGTCAGCCACTTTGGAGCCACTGTGATTACTTAGGTGTGTGTACATCACATATTTGTGACCGGAGCTCACTGTTTGAGTTGGAAATCCAGCACGTCGTGGATGCAGGGTGTTCCCACAGTTCTCAGAAGCTCTTTAGTATTTCGCCACACTTAACTGACTGATTTTAACCTGAGATGAGCCCCATCCTCTCTCATATTACACACAAAAACAACCTATTCCCTGCTGCTGCTTCACTTACACTTCCAATAATGAATTCTTATTGATTATCGACATAAAAAAAAAAATCAATCTATTAATAATTACTGTAACTTTAAATGATTCTCGTCGTGGGTGATTTTAGAATTATTATATGTTTGATGTACATGTCTTTAATTTTAAGACAAAGGACCAGGGGGACAGTGGCTCTTCTCTGTACTTGAATGCCTCACGGCTGTATGGTGTTGGATATGCTGTAGAATATGTTTTAGAAGACATTGTCAATGCATGTGTGTACAGTACCATTCTTTTCCCATTTTTCCTAGCTAGATAGAGTTAAGAACATGCAACCAAAGCATCACCGTTTTCTCCACTAAGTCATTAAATCTCTTTATATTGTGTTGTGTCATTGTCTCTGGAATTCAACAGGAAACAATAAATTTGCTTAAGTCATTTGTGTGATGTATTTAATTGCTTCAGATTAATTCAGATGGATTTACATGCAGCAGTTGTGTTTCTAGAAAATGATCCTCTACTTAAACGTTGTTATCCCTGTCAACTGATAAAGATTTTCATTCATTTCCAGGATGTAATATCACCTTTTGACCACTAGGAGGGGATCTCTTTATGCAGACACAGCTAGGTTTGAAATCTGCCTGCCAAACTCAGAATAATTTTTCAAACTCTCACTGTATACAAAGTGTGTTTCATCAGAAATTGTCCTTAAAGTTCCCTGAATTTGTAACTAGCTCAAACTGGCCTTTTTCCTAGCCAAAACCACCAACCTTTAACATAAAATTTGAGCCATATTCGCTCACAGACCCACATCTCAGTAAGGTCGTGAATACATGAATGCATCTTTATCTGGCTCCTGTAAACAAATTTACTACACTCCTCATATTTGTGTATTTTGCTGGCTGCCTCTGAGAAGTGTGTCAAATGTACAGTCTCCCTTTGGAAGATGGAATAGGAGTGTGTGTTTATGTCTATGTGTGTGTATAGTACCTCGACAGTAGGCCCTGTGTTGAATGTTGAGGAGGGGGAAGGAGGAAAGCTGAGGTTCCCGACTTCTAGGAAAACCTGGATCTCTTCAGCAACTCATGTTCAAATGTTAGCATTTGCTGGGGGGGGGCAGAAGAACAGTCCCTAAATGTACCCAAAAAGCACATGCAGCAGCGACAGAGTTGTAGACTTTTACTAAAAGCTGTTCACAAATTTTACTGTAAGATGTTCAAAGGTTATGTGGGTTGTTTCATGAAGTCCAGCACATACAGTAGAGATCATATAACGTGCCATGTCTTACTAAGTAGATAATCTGTTTAAGGTTCTGGATACTCATCATTGTATGTGAATGTTACGATTTAAAACGGAGGTTTTCAAACTTCTGCAATCGATTTTGTTTGTCAAACTTACCTAAAAGTTACTTTATAATTTAACTGAATTAACACGGAGCTAAACAGAAGAAAAATGTATTTCTCCTCCAGGAAACATAGTCCCTGGAGAAGATGGCTTTTACAGAGAAATTAAAACGACTGCTCTTTCTACAATCGTGCGCAGCTGTTAGTAGGCAAAACTTTAAATTTTAAAGTGAGTATATATTACCTGGACATTTAATTCTGAAAGATTAGGGTGTTTGTCAAAATAACACAAAAACTTTTAAAATACAGTTTCATCTTTTGGAAAATATCGAAAACGTAACATGTACGCAGGTAGGAGTTATTGGGCTCAAATATGCAAAATCACCATTATGGCCCTTTAAAAATATAAAGGCTTGAATAATTTTCAGTTTAAATGATCAGCTGATGTTTTAACAGAGATAAAATCACACACTTTTCCATGGACATCATTGTGTGTGCAATAAAACATGCACATGTGTGTGCTTGGTTGTGGTGTAGTGTCTATAGTCTTATCTAGAGCCTGATTGTGGGCATGTTTTACACAGCTGATCACATACTGTATATTGAAACACACACACGTATTGTGCACACATATTTTGGATTAGGTAGTGTTTGTACTCTCACAAACTCCCCTTGTGCTTCTCTGTTTGACATAGAGATGATAGTGCTTGTATGAAATGAAGGCCTATTAAACTTCACCATTGATACTCATTCAGCAGCTCAATGGAGATGTAATCAGACCTGATTCTCATATTTCATGTTTTATACACTTTCCCTCCATGTTTGCTCCACTACCATGAATAAAAAATTCTAATTACATACAGAAAAATGAATCAGGGTACAAGCCACTCCCAAAACAGTCTTCTTCACCATAAATCATGAAGTGCACATGAGGCTGTTTCTTGTGACTGTTATAGAATTCAAATACAACTTATGCAGCAATTCTACAAAAACAAATTAAAGTGTGCATTTTCTGCACTCCTGGATTTTTCTTTATTGGCGACATCAAAGAAATGTTACTGTTTGTTATAGTGGAGAAGAATGAATGAGTCACGTTACTCATCTGTCCCCATCTTCATCGGAAGTCAAGAAAAGTTTAGTTTACTAAATCTATCATATACAGGTGATGACAAATGTGGATTGAAATGTACTGTGCACACCTTTACACATGCATGCAGCGCTCTCTATGTGGGCCTTTGTGTGGGTGTGTTCGTGGTGCGAGTAGTGGCGTTGGGTGTAGTTGAATATGCAATCCAGCCAATATTTCAACATTTCTGGGATACCTCCTACAACTTGCTCTTTGCATAATCAGGGGCCAAGGCACGGGTCCTCCTCCACACCCCTCCCTCAGACTGATACACACACACACACACACACACACACACGCACGCAGGATACTCATCAACTGGACACAGTTTCTCTGTCTGATTCACCTTATTAACTTTTCATCTACCTCATCCAGTTCAAAATGTCCCAATCCACTGTCGTCGTCACCAAATATTCCAAATTCTCCAAAACTGGCACTATAAGGTTAATGCTGCTGGGTGCAAATCCTTTTATTTCTGATTTTGGGGGATTTTCATTACTGAAGCATTAGCATTTTAAAGATTCATCAATAAAATAACACTCTAACAGGGATCATCTATCACTGAGTGTTTTATATATATATATATACTTGAGAGCACTTTACTGCAACACGTATTTACCTGTACTTAAATAGAATGAGATAATAAAATTCATACATAATTCATATATAATAATAAAAAAATTAAATAAAAAAATTCATATATAATAAAATTCAGGATTTTATTTGTAATGAGTGTTTTTCTATTCTGGTAATAGTTTTAAATGATTTTATTATATTTTTTAAGTGATTTTACTATAATTGTACTGCTATAATACCAGTCCACATTCTCTCTCTCTCTCTCTCTCTCACACACACACACACACACACACACACACATTCACGCAGGATACTCATCAACTGGACACAGTTTCTCTGTCTGATTCACCTTATTAACTTTTCATCTACCTCATCCAGTTCAAAATGTCCCAATCCACTGTCGTCGTCACCAAATATTCCAAATTCTCCAAAACTGGCACTATAAGGTTAATGCTGCTGGGTGCAAATCCTTTTATTTCTGATTTTGGGGGATTTTCATTACTGAAGCATTAGCATTTTAAAGATTCATCAATAAAATAACACTCTAACAGGGATCATCTATCACTGAGTGTTTTATATATATATATATACTTGAGAGCACTTTACTGCAACACGTATTTACCTGTACTTAAATAGAATGAGATAATAAAATTCATACATAATTCATATATAATAATAAAAAAATTAAATAAAAAAATTCATATATAATAAAATTCAGGATTTTATTTGTAATGAGTGTTTTTCTATTCTGGTAATAGTTTTAAATGATTTTATTATATTTTTTAAGTGATTTTACTATAATTGTACTGCTATAATACCAGTCCACTCTCTCTCTCTCTCTCTCTCTCTCACACACACACACACACACACACACACACATTAGGTTGAGGTGGGATGGATGGATGGATGGATGGTGGGGTGAGGCAAGGACGACAGCAACACACACATCCACTTTGGCTCCTCCCCCTGGCGGTGCCCACGTCCATTTTCAAACATCACACCACTGCTCTAGCCCCGCCCCCCTGTCAGCCTCATAGAAACTGAGATGTGACACGGACTTCTTAATATTTTGTCGCCAGTCGCTTTTTACGCACAGACGTTACTCTCCTGTCCGGATATCCAGCAGCATTTTACCGTTCACCTCCCCATCCTCCGGTAAACTCTCCCACTCCTCCACACCTGAGCTGACTTTTGACTTTGTTTTTGCGTGGAGGATCAGAATCAGGAGGACAGGACATGTTTGGGATGTGGAGAGGATCCGCTGGAGTATCCACATGTTGCTGCCTGCTGCTGCTGCTGCTAATTCATAGGGCACCGCCGGCAGGTAAGAAAATACGGTTTACCGGCAAGTTTCCGCCTCACCCCACAGAATGATGCTGCTCAGTGCGCAAAAAAAAGAATTTTGTTAGAGTTTATGCCTCGCCTTGTAACGATTTAACATGAGAACTATCTAGAATTCCATGTTCAGTTTCCTCACGTGACTTTTAAATGTTTTTGATCCGTTAATGAATTCCAAATGTCAAAAATTTCACGAATCTCCATGATCAAGGAAAATTATGTTGTAATCCGAACCTTTCATACTCGAAAATGTAATAATCATACTATTTTAATGACAATGACGATAATAACAGACTGTTAGGTTTATGATAATCATTTCGGCATGTGTGCCTGAATGAAAATTACACACAGCAATGTGATTGGTTAGTTTCGATGGCGAATCTGTCGGATAAGCCAATCCGGTTCGCCCTTTTTTCCGGCTGGTTTCAAGTTTCAGGTGGGCGGAAAAGATCAGCAAAGAGTAACTTGTGTGTGTGTGTGTGNCCCCCCTCCGTCAACATATCCCCTGGACTTCAGTGCTACACATGCCACATAAACTTCCTCACTTCTGCTTGGAGAAACAATTTCCTGTCTTGAGCAAAGATTTTGGGGAAATGTTACGATTTTTCTGACAAATTCTGCGATTTTTGCATATTGACATTTGTGAGTTTTGCTTCACAAGAGCCAGATTTGAAAATTGCATTGTTCCAAATCACAATTTTGATCTAAAATGTGCCATTTAGGGCTGAAACAGCTTAACAATAACTCATTGTCCATCTACAGAAAATTAATCGTCAATTTTAATGATTGATTAATAGTTTAGTTATTTAGCAAGTAAAAATGTTGGACATTTGATGGTTCCAGTTTCTTCAATTAGAGGATTTACTACTTTGTTGTGTTTTATATCTGTTTAAATTGACTTTGGGTTTTTGGCTGTTAGTCAAACTAAATGAAGAACTTAAAGACGTTACTCAGGCTCCTAGGAACGAACATTTTATAGACTAAGTGATCAATTAATTGAAACAATAAATGATTGGTTAATCACCAGTGATAATCATTTCTTTATAGCCCAGTTATAAAACATAAATGAGTGCCCTAATACCCTTAAAGGACCATACCAGCCATTTTGCATGTTTGAGCATATTTTATTCAATTTTCATCTACATAACATTACTGACAGTCATTTCCCAAAGCATACTACTGGAATGGAATTAAAAACTTTTTTCCTACCTTCCAGACCACCATTCTGGTACGCTATTAAAATCAACTTGTTGATACTTGAAACGTTCTTGGAATAGGTAATCAATCATCGTGAACAAGATGTGTATTCAGGTTTTTTTTCAAACTTAAGTAATATTAGTGTTTAAGAACAATAAAAAGCGCGGAGTGATCTGAACGGCGAAATGATCGCTGCAAATTCATAACAACTGTATTACGGCCACACTGTGTACTGTGTTTGTACTGCTATAATATTGGTATAAATACTATAGCAGTGCTATAATGCTACATATAGTACTGCATTACAGTACTATACACAGTAATACTATAATGCAGGTATACTGACACCATACTCTGGATGTGGGACTGCAGTTAGCCATAGCCTGTGTTCAAAGTTAGAATGAAAAGTATGAAAATGCAGTTGTTCCAAATCATAACAGCTGTAAGAATTTTCACATCCAGGAACAACACACTTCATGATTTCAGCATTATCTTCCAACTTTGTGTCTCTCGGAGATACATATTGTGGTGTGCTTCACGGAGCAGACTGTCCAATCAGATTCACTTGTAGGTGGGACATCTGTCCTGCTGACTGATCCACCGCAGAACTACACAGAAAAAATGTATGTCTCCACTGGGGAATATAGTCCCAAAAGAAGACCTNCACCGCAGAACTACACAGAAAAAATGTATGTCTCCACTGGGGAATATAGTCCCAAAAGAAGACCTGAGGTTATCGAAAAATTTAAAGGACCGTGACTTCATAAGGCTGCGTAACTATTAGCAGGTGAAACATCATTTTTTAAGGTGGGTGTATCACTTGAATATTTGATTTTGAAAGATTAAGAGATTTTTCAAAATATCAGGAAAGCTGAAATACGGTTTTATCCTTTGGGAAATGATTGTCAGTAACGTAACATGTATGAAAATTGAATATATTAGGCTCAAACATGCAAAATGACGGGTATGGTCCTTTAAGGCCAACAATGTGAGAATTAACCAACTTTAGCTGCATTCTGTAGCTGCTCCACTAATCTGCCAATAATCCAAGGTTCCCCTAGAAGATTTTCAGATTAAAACTTTAATTTTTCCACTCACAGCTCTCTTTCTCTCTTCCAGACATCAAATCTACTTGTGGGTGTTCTCTTCGCAAGAAACTTTCACATGCATTCTCTGTCTGTGAAGGTCTATGCTCTTGAAGAGTAAAAACAGGTCTTTTTATGCTGTGACTCACCTCATACAGAGGCAGCAAGCAGACACCCACTGTGAGTTTCAACAATCAGTCATTTAAAACACCTCTGTGTGTTTTTACTGTACTTTTACTGGGTTTGAGTCAGTCATAACATCATTAAATTCAGCCAAAGTCTGAAAAAAGAAATGCTGACGCCACATGAAAGCTGGAAAAGTTTGAGTCCTCTGCAGATGGTGGCTTCCAGCATTAAATTTAAAGGACCATACCAGTGATTTTGCATGCTTGAGCCCAATACATACTATCCACATACATGTTACGTTACTGCCAATCATTTTCCAAAACATTCTTCTGGAGTGGTAAATTTTAGAATTGTTTTTCCTACCTTCCAAACTGCCATTGGTTTCAGTTCATTCAAGGACACTATAAACAGCAACGTAGAGACGTGAAATATACTTAATATAGGTAATCCACCACAGCGCAAAATAGGACATTTTTTGTTAGCTACTTAATTTAACTGAACCAACATGGAGCTAAACTGAAGAAAATGTATTTCTCCACCAGGAGAAGATGGCTTTTAGTGAGAAATTAAAAACAACCGCACCTTTTACAATCGTGCGTAAGTGTTAGAGGCGAAACATTGAATTTTAAGTTGAGTGTATCACCTGAACATTTAGTTTTGAAAGCTGAGGGGATTTGGGAAAATAAAACGAAAAGTAAAATACAGTTTAATGTTTTGGAAAATGGCTGACAGCAACATGTGTAAGAGGGTAATATTTATCGAGCTCAAGCTTGCAAACTACCTGTAAGTTCCTTTAAAAAACTTACATTACTGTGCATAGTTTTTAGCTTAACTTAGCTTAGTTTAACTCATTTGGCCATATTACTGTTGAACTGCATTAATTAGCTACTCAGTGAATTCATCTACAGAGACCAGATCTAACGTTAAAGACTCTGCCACTGCTCCTCATGATGCAGTGAACACTGGTTGTTTATTAACTCCTCGGCATAGAGGCATAGCTCTGACTCTATATATCTGAGTCAATAAACACACTCCTCTGTTCAGGTTTTGGCTGTGTGTGTATGTGTACATGCACATGGTATATATTGGGTGCATTTGTAGCACAGAAACAGGAAATCAGTGTTGCAAGACATAGAATGCAACTTGCCGTCGTCACAAAAGAGGATTGTTGTCATGCAGCATTGTAATGAGGACAGTATCAGGCATTCATTGTGCTGCTTTCGTGTGTGTGTGTGTGTGTGTGTGTGTGACAGTAATGTATGTTCTTCTCTCCCTGCTTAGCAGTTGAATGGCCTTACATGGTAGTTTTATAGCAGGTTGGGGCAGTCTGCTTGTTGTCACACACACACTGTGGGTATAAATAGCACCCGAAAGTGGCTGTTTCTGACCGTAAAAGCAAACGTAATAGGTGCATTCTCTGCCTGAGACACATGCAGGTGCGCTTTACCTGCAGGATGTGGTTTCTGGCTCTGTAAGCAGCACATATTTGGCTCCTCTTGTCCAAGAAGCGCATCGATGTATAATAATTCACTTTAATGAACAGCTTTCTCAGCTGTGCCTGTCAGGTTTTTTGAAGCGCTTAGGCTTGATTATCATGTTACCTAATTCATTTTTCAGAATAGCGAGGAATCAAAATTGTGCCGAATGACTGGTAAATGTCTTAACTGTCTTAACTTGAGTGGCTTGAACCTTGCTGTACATTTCAGTGTTTGTGACTAAGCTACTTTTAATCCTAAAAATCAGAAATGGAGAAAATTCCTCTTTCTGAGGAATATTCTCAGGAGGCTTGATGTGACCTATATGTCATAGCAGGAAAGATTAGCAGCAGAAAATTAACATTGGCCTGTAGGCTTTACAGCTTCTGTTCTCAGACTCGAGAGTGGGACTGGGACTTGAGAGTATGAAGG
Source organism: Lucifuga dentata (assembly GCA_014773175.1). NCBI lineage: Eukaryota > Metazoa > Chordata > Actinopteri > Ophidiiformes > Bythitidae > Lucifuga > Lucifuga dentata. Next base: position 285,384 of record VXCM01000629.1, read on the forward strand.
TCAGGAAGTGCCTGTGTTTGACCCACTTTTGGTCCCCATCTTGTGTGTGTGGAATTAATGAATGACTTTCAGAGAGAGGAAACTTTACAATGTCAGGCAGCAGCAGACCTCCTTCATGGACTTGTCACAGGATCTCTTAAGGAACAGCTGGACCATGCACGGGAAGCGATATTTCTGGAATCCCTGCTGGCAGTATGCCTGGTCTGACCACTGCTTGTGTACGTTCATGTGTGTGATTACAGTTTCCTTGGAAGTATGAGCATAGAGTTTGTGCCAGAAGAGCATTTCAGAATCCTCTGACGTTTGTTCTTTTAAGTAGTCTTTCCCAGAAATGATCAAATCTGGCCAAGAACACAAGCTGAGATCCAGTTCTTGGCTCACTCCAGTTTTTATTTTGCATTTTCAAGTCAGGAGGAGGTTACCCTTGGTAAGGAGCCAGATATTAGGAGAGCACCTTTACCCATCACCATCATAATCAAACAGATCTATGTGTGAGTGTGTGTTTGTACTTCTATCTATCAGCACTCATCTACATGTCATGAGACACGGCCTCTACCTGTGGGTCACTGTGGTGATGCTGTTGTGAAGAATGCCACTCTGGGACCAATCAGCAGCTGGTGGTGTGACTTTAACTCCTCCCATGCTTATTGTCTTAAAGGGATAGCCTGATGGGGAACAGGAGAATGTGGCAAAATAGAGGTATGGAGGTCTTCACACTTCCTCTCTAGGCTATGATGGAGTTACCTGCGATGTGCAAGTGACCTCTTAGTTAGTCTCATGTGCTCACACTCTGGTGTCAGTACCCTCTTTGCTTTGAGTGGTGAGATCCGTGAGGTGTGATTGTCCCGGGGCAAAGCCCTGGAGCCTAAAATAAAGCCAGGGATCATTTGAGGTCATATAGCTTCAAACTAAACTTCAAACTCAAAGTGAAGCTGAATAGGTTTAAGCTGCAACTCCAACCTGTCACGTACCTGATGTGTCAAACCACAAAGTAACAGAGGTGTGTGCTTGACAGAAATTTTTAGATTCAGATCTTTAGCTTCCTTGCAGCCTTGTTGTGTAAAAGTTTGTTTTTTTTTCCCCAGAACAGTAATTTTCTGGTGAAAGATAATGGTGAGCTGGTAAATCAGTTATGAGTGAATCGGTTCAAGCTAGCTTGTACTTAGGCAATTAAAACACAAAATTTTGTAGAAAATAAACAGCAAAGCAAAGTCTTAGCTGACAAAAAATATTTCAAATAAAGTTGCATCATTAAAAGACAAAACAGACTTTGTATGCATGTGTAGGTCCTGAGTTGGTGGATGAGTGTGTGTGTGTGTGTGTGTGTGTGTGTGTGTGTGTGTGTGTGAATGAAGAAGTAGATGTCCAGTAAACGTTGGTCCTTTGAGGGAAATGCTTCCTGTGTAAATGTAAATTACTTCATATCCTGTTTCTGCACAGCTCTGGGAAACAGTGTTGTTATCTTAATCTGATAATACCCCATGGAGTGAAACAGTGTAAAAACTGTGGTTTTCACATCGTAATCAGTGTGACCTTCAATTTTATGTTTTTCTGTGTGCAATTTTCAGTTAAATATTAACTTCATAAGCATATCAGTTTTTGTGTTACTACAAGGATGGGCACATTTAGCAGCATGATGTACAGCAAATGCTGATAACATCGAGCTTGTGATGGAAATGTGAATAAGTTAGTTGGTCAGATTTGGTAACTTTCAGAAGTTTTTGAAATCAGTCTATTAGCATTTAAAAAAAAACATTTTTACAACAAGAAAATTTTACATGAAATATTTACTCTTTTTTTACAATCTTAAAGGATCATACCATACCAGCCATTTTGCATGTTTGAGCCTAATATATTCAGTTTTCATACACGTAAAGTTACTGACAGTCATTTCCCAAAGGATAAAACTGTATTTCAGCTTTCCTGATATTTTTCAAAATCTCTTAATCTTTCAAAATCAAACATTCAAGCGATACACCCAACTTAAAAATCAATGTTTTGCCTGCTAGTTACACAAAATTATGAAGTCACGTTTGTTTAAATTTTTCGATAAACGCAGGTCTTCTTTTGGAACTATATTCCCCTGTGGAGACATACATTCACTCTGCACTTTTTATTGTTTAAGCACTAAAATTACAAAACTTTGAAAAAAACCTGAATATACATGTTATTTGCGATGATGGATTACCTATCCCAAGAATCAATTTCAAGTATCAACAAGTTGATTTTAGCATACCAGAATGAACTGAAACCAATGGTGGTCTGGAAAAAAAATTTAACTCACCATTCCAGTAGTATGCTTTGGGAAATGATTGTCAGTAACCTTATGTGTATGAAAATTGAACATATTATGCTCAAACATGCAAAATGGACAGTATGGTCCTTTAAGGGTGACTCTGAAGAGATTAACTACTATGCTGAAGTAATAATATAGAACTGCATTGTATTTTTCAGTATTTTCAGGAGTACTAACTGATGTAATTTGAAGAATTGAAGTTTGATACTCAGTTGTACTGGTTTCCTGCAAATTAACAATGTAATAATGTTCTTTTTGACATTCACAGATGCAGCGGTCACATGCAGCTCCAGGCAGTTTAGGTGTAGCAATGGAAGGTGTATCACCATCAGATGGGTCTGTGATGGAAGTGACGACTGCGGTGATGGAACCGATGAGCTGGATTCAGCCTGTGGTTTGTAATTTTATTGTAGATGATTTGAAGGGTTAGAAAGTGAGGTGACTGCGAGATCTGGAAAAAAAAAAGGTGAAAAGGTGTAGTTTTTAACTCGTGATTTCTCAAAAACTATTAAAGGAATCATAAATTGGCATCCATTTCAAATATTTGAAGGTCTAGTGGGTTTTTAAAAGTTGAATGACATTTTTAGGTGGAAAAAATTGTGATGCAGTTACTCCAATAAGGTAAAAATGAAATTATTACAGAGAAGTGTTACATTAAACAAATACTACTTGAATGAACCATTCTCTTTACCTGAATGTCTCATGTGAACCTATCAATGCATACCTACCTGTAACATAATAATCAATACCAGGTACAACAGTGTTACTACTGTTTGCAGTAGTGAATGATTTTTTGGTGCCTTATCTCTATGTCAATACGTGACACAAAGTGACTCATATTTCCTTTTTCTGTCCTTAGAAGCTAAAACGTGTCTGCCATCAGAGTTCAACTGTGGCACTCCCCTTAATCGGTGTATATCAAGAACCTGGCAGTGTGACGGCAAAGCTGACTGTGACAATGGGGCTGATGAGCAAAACTGCAGTAAGACACTCAAGCAGAATTTATTTACTTCAGGGATAAATCAGAAGTGAGTTCACTTTAAAGGATGACTAAATGATTTTGAAACTGAAAGATCCTCTCTCCTCTTCTGCGTCACCACAGCGGCCAAACCTTGCACCACTGATGAGTTTCGTTGTACCAATGGCCAGTGTATATCCAAATCGTTCCTTTGTGACCAAGACAACGACTGTTTGGACGGCTCGGATGAGGCTTCCTGCCCCAAACCCACCTGTAGCTCTCGTTCCTTCCAGTGCAACAATTCAGTGTGTGTGCCGGCGCTCTGGCGCTGCGATGGAGACGAGGACTGTGCGGATGGTTCTGATGAATGGCCAGATAACTGTGAGGGACAGGTGAAGACAGCGGCACCCTGTGGTGTCAGTTGGTTTCAGTGTGGAAGTGGGGAGTGTATCCATGGCAGCTGGAGGTGTGACGGGGGCATGGACTGCCAGGATCGATCAGACGAGGTCAACTGCAGTGAGTCAGCTTTTTTTGGAATATTTTTTCATTCTGTTCTCATTTCATTTGACTTTGTGCAAATGTTTTTTCAGGCTCTGATTTGTACTGAGTGGATACTTGAATGCAAATTTAACCCTGAGCCTGATATCTACACAGTGGGGTCCAAAAGTCTGAGGCCCATTGAAAAGCTGTGATGTTTTCCATGTAAATGTGGAAAGGAAATAATCAGAAAGTCTGACATCACAAGAAACTCTCTGGGACATTGTCAGATCATGCTGGCATAACTTGGCTCATCAGGTTTTGCACAAACTTGTGGAATCCATGCCAGCTGGAGTGATGCTGTCATTAAAGCAAACGGGGGGGCGTACCAAATACTAAGATATTCTGACATTCATGTACATTTTTCAAAGCTTCAACTTTTCGCTCAAATTGTTAAGATGATATTATCATTTGTAATGAAAAATCTTGTATTAAATTCAACAAGAATGCAAAATCAAAACATTTTCACAGTGGTCTCGGACTTTTGGACCCCACTGTATATAAACCTAACTGAGCATACAAATTAAGGTATTTTCAGCCATAAACAGGTGCACTACCTCAGTAATATTAATGCCGACACAAGATCTGCCCTATCATTCTCATTTCTCTCTCTCTCTCTCTCTCTCTCTCTCTCTCTTTCTCTTTCTCTTTCTCTCTCTCTCTCTCTCTCTCTCTTTGTCTTGTTTTCATTCATTCATCTTTTTTTTTCTAGGTCGTCGTACTTGTTGTCCAGATGAGTTCCAGTGTGATGATGGTTTATGTATCCACGGCAGCCGTCAGTGTGATGGGCTGGTTGACTGCAGGGACCTTTCTGATGAGGCTGGCTGCCACACAGGTCAATTCCACACACTTACTGTATGCTTATGTATATATTATATATATTATATATGCTTATGTATTCTTCCATAATTCTTTTGTACTATATACACTCATTGTCATCTCTTAAAATGCACAACTATAAATTATCATATATTCACCATAGGGAGTGTATGTGAAGGCCCAAACATGTTCAAGTGTCGCAGTGGGGAGTGTATCAGCATGCAGAAAGTGTGTGACAAACAGAAAGACTGCAGGGATGGGTCGGATGAACCAATCTTTGAATGTAGTAAGTAGCATTTTATTTTGTACACATTTACTTCCTTAACAATACTGCAAAACTGTAACATGAGTAAAATTTAATGAACTTAAAAGCAGGAATAGTAGAGTGTTTTCCTCCAGTAAAAATAACTAAAATGAAAATAATTACATCTTTAGGTTTTTTTTTTTAGGGTTGTAAACATAACTCGGATTAATTTAACCTGCTACTGTTCTGACTTGTGTACAAATCGACTTACAAACAGCTGTGGGAATGGAACTCGTTCGTAACCTGGGGACTGCCTGTATTTGTATATATTTGTATATATCTTGTATATTTTTTCTTTTCCTTGTTGAGCAGAGCAAATTCCTTGTATGTGAAAACTACTTGGAATAAATCTGATTCTGATTCTGATTCTGATCTTCAGGAGTGTAAAAAACATAAATAGTGTCAGCAAAAAAAAAATAAAAAAATACTCATGATGGCTTAAGAGCTCATCTTTGTCAGGTAATGAATACTAAATAGTCTTTATGATGCTGGGGTTAAATAATTAGGCTCCTCAGTCCTGCTCCATCACAAACCCGTGGTTGACGCGAAGAACTGGACTGAAGTTAGCATAGCGGCTAGGCTAGACTAACAGTGATCATACATCGCAACAATAATTCAAAAAGTCGCCACTTTGCGAATTTCACCCCACATTTTGTTTTTTCTGTCATAGGGAATTCAACTAGCTAACACTCCAGCCTTGCTTGACTGAGTCAACGTTAGCTCACCTCCTCACGCAACTTTAGCCTTTTTGGTATTCACCCAGGTGTGTTCCCACCTTTAGCAGTTAGCCAATTAGCCTTGTAGCCAAACCATTTCCAAAGAGAGGTAGCTCCCTTTTTAGAAAGTAATTCCTCAGGCGCTGACCTGCTATTTTAGGGCTTGCTCGTTTAGTTTCTTGTTGTTGTGCATGATATAAAAATTCATTAACACAAAGTCACACTACAGTATGTCAAATTTTTATCATTTAAAAAATTATTCCGGTATTCTGATCAATATGATATATGGAATAGCCCTTATGTGTATAAAACCCCAGAGCCAAAATACATTACCCCAGCATCTATATGAGTTTGGCAACATTCTTAGCTTCAGCTCCAAAGTGCTGTCGTTGATGGGGAAAAAAACCCACATTATACCCTGGAAAATATGAGGGAAACAGCCAGCCAAGTAGCCTGAGCTGACTAACCATGATCCTTTGTGGTTTGAATGAATGAGTTCACTGCAGATTTGAGCTTCCATTAGGAAAAAGATTGTCATTAAATGTTATTTGAATGCTCTGTTTCTGTCTTCCATAGACAGAAACGAGTGTTTGGACAATAATGGAGGCTGCTCGCATAACTGCACTGATCTGAAGATTGGCTACAACTGCTCCTGCCGTGCGGGTTACATCCTGAAGATGGACAAGAAAAGATGTGAAGGTGAGAAAAGTGAATGAGATTGTTGCATCTGTGTTTATTGGAATGCCCCTGAGATAAGGGCTTTAGGTCTTACCCAGTATAGACCAGATTAGGTCCTGGACAACTTGACCTTGTATGTATAAGTTTCCCAGTTTGTGCACCGCTGTTTCCAATCCGTCTCCAGTTTGACCTCTGACCCCTTCTTACCCCTTTTTCAGACATAGATGAATGTGCTGACCCAGACATTTGTAGTCAGATCTGTATCAACCTGCCTGGCAGCTACAAGTGTGACTGTAAGACCGGCTATGAGATCGATCCTGTAAGCAAGACATGCAAGGCTGAATCAGGTAGTGTTGGAGTTCAATGACAGACTGTGTGTGAGGTGTGTTCATTACACCTCAGATTAATGTGAAATGTGTCATTGATAAGGCTGGGCGGGGTTCAAGTGGTTGAAACAATTCTCTTTTCTCCTCCAGGCACTGTGCCCTACCTGTACTTCACCAACAGACATGAGGTGAGGAAGATGGCGGTGGACCGCAGCGAGTACATCCGTCTGATCCCTGAGCTGAAGAACACTGTGGCTGTGGACTTGGACATTCCTAACAATATGATTTTTTGGTCTGACCTGTCCTTCAAGAAAATCTACAGGTTAATAAAATCCGTATAGGATTCTTGATCCGTATAGGAAAGTCTTGTTTTGATTGAGGTCAGAGATCAGCCACCAAATTTGTTCAGCAGAACAGAACAAATTTTCACCTATAGTACATTGCAGATTGAGAATTCTAATGTTCTTTTAAGTGACTGCCTTTTCAAGCATAGTTGTTTTTTAAATTTTTATTTTATTTTAGTTTTTTTGTTGCTGTTGTTCTTCACGTATCTATAAAAGTTTTTTGTCATTTTCTAAGTTGTACAATTAAGTATGAAGAAATAATTGTGCGCCCTCCTCTGCCTGCCAACAGCTCCAAGCTGGACATGGCTGGTAACTCCTCTTACCGCAACGTGGTACTCAACACCGATCTCGAGGCTCCTGAAGCTATTGCAGTCGATTGGATCCATGGCAACATCTACTGGACTGACAGCGTCAAGATGACTATCTCCGTGGCAACGACAGACGGCAGTAAGAGGAAGACCCTGATCAACAAGGACCTGGAAAAGCCAAGAGCCATCTCAGTGGACCCAGTTAATAAGTGAGTCATGGGATTACTGTAATTTACTGAAATTTACTTTTTAATGAAACTTTCCACTGACTGTTGAGACTTGTGGTTCAAGTTTTTATATATTTTTCTGTCATCTCCAGTTTCATGTATTGGACAGATTGGGGCAACAAAGCCAAGATTGAGAAAAGCGGGTTGAATGGAGCCGACCGCGTTGCCTTGGTGACGGACAACATCGTCTGGCCCAATGGCATCACCCTCGGTAAGTGTGAGCTTACACATATTAAAATCAAACAGCTATTTTCCAATCAATCTGTATAATGAGCGTGCTGGAGTAGTAATTAGTCAAATATCTGGACAGACATGGTCAACCAACGTCTATACTGGGTGGACTCCAAGTTGCACACGCTCTCCAGCATTGATGTGAACGGAGGAACACGACACATTGTCATTTTCAATGAGAACAAGCTGTCCCACCCCCTTTCTCTGACTGTCTTTGAGGTTAGTGATGATTTTAAATTGGCAATTATCACCAGATGAAAGATTTCAATCATGTTATGACACTAAGCATCATTAAATGGGTAATGTAATATCATTGGCTGTTAGGCTCTGATACTCGAAGTTACAGTCTGTGTCTTTATCCTCCATATATTAGGATCTTTATTTAATCAGCTTTCATGGTTAAACCTTTTGTGTCTGAGTGAAGTAATGACAGAATTAATCAAACACGGTAATGTTTTGTATAACTTGCTGATTCTTTTAAACAGGAGAAAGTGTTTTGGACTGACACAGGAAACAGCGCAGTTTTTAGTGCAAACCGTCTGACAGGAAGTGACATCACAGAATTGGCCAAGGACCTGGATCATCCAGAGGACATTGCACTTTACCACAACCTCAAGCAGCCTGCTGGTACGCAACGTCATAACGTCATGAGACCAAACTACAATACAGCAACTACAAGGTCGCATCATGCTTTCTAAAGCTTTCTCATCCTTTAATTCCCCCCCCCATTAGGTAAGAACTGGTGCAGTGAGGGAAACCATATCAATGGCGGTTGTGATTTTCTGTGTCTCCCTGCTCCTCTGATCAGCGAGCATTCACCTAAATACACCTGCGCCTGTCCTGACCACATGACCCTGGGACCTGACATGAGGAAGTGTGTCGCAGGTAAATGTTTCCCATAGCTAGATGACAAATAAACCAGAATCCTCTCTGTGTGTGCCCTTTACTGTTAATGACCCTGATTATTATTTTCCCAGCGGTCCCTCCTGCTGAATCAGAGCCCACCATTAAACCTGCGCCCAGGCCACCTGTCCCTGACGCCACGTCCACTACAACTACTACCAAAGCAATCAAAAAACCAACAACTACCTCCTCCGCCCCACACATCCAGCCTGATGTCACCTCCACACAGAAAGCACAGAAGTCTGAGGACAGTGCTCTAGGTACAGGAGGGGGCTCAACTGCTGACACAGTGACATATGAGAATATTTATGCCCAGAATCTGTTGGCCAAGTTACAAATAATGACTCAGCTCTTCGCCAGGTGTTCACTGTATAAGTTTAGGCAAATTTCAGCCTTGTTGGATGTCATTTGATGTGCAGTTTGAGGAGGGCCGTAACAAATAAAGCAACAAAGCGATTTTTTTCAAGTGTCATGCAAGCACAACAATCCATTTGAAATTGACATAAATCAGCATAACATGCCTAGATTATGGGATTGTAGGTGGATTTACCTGTAGCTAAACAGGTAAACAATCTGTTAGCTTACATTTAGCATAACGCTGTGTTTGACTTGCACTCGGAATTTGGAATTTCCGATCTCCGATTGGGGAAAGTCAAAGGAATCCTCAATCCTCAACTTGGAATTCCTACTCGCAAAGTCAGGCAAGGTTCCTCAACCCCAGTTCAGAAGTGACGTCACTTCAGTATGGCTGCTCACACCATAAAACAGTAATTTCTCTATTTTTCAATCAGTCAGTCGATGGAGACGCAGTAACATGTTAAAACACATAAGCACTAATGTATGCGCAGTGTAGTAGCTGTTTTGAAAAGGTAGTTGCTCATAAATGTTAAAATATACCTTCTTTTGGTCTGACAGAGCAAATAAAAATTTTCATGGAGATGTCCATGTTGGTTCCCACTTTGCTTAGTACGAATATGCAGTGGTTGTAAATGATGTAATCACGGATATAACTTCCCAGTTCTGAGGTACAACGAATCTAGCATAAGCATTGTTTGCTTGCATTTCTTCACCTGGTGTTCTTCCTCTCACAAGGTGGTTTAGCAACGAGCCATACATACATTCAGCAAACAACTGATTAATTCCATCCATTTATATGGCTTGTCCCTTAATTTGCAGTACAGACTAAAGTTGGAGTAGTCTGTGTGTGTAAACTTTCTGATTTTGGATTTGTGATCACTCTTTTGAATGAAGGTCTCACTGTACATCCTGTACATATTAAATTGTTATACTATTTAAGAATAATGTACAGCTAATAATTTTTTTCTGTTTTTTTCAGTTAATATCAGATTACCAGCCACTGAAGATGCTGAGTCATCTCATTCTGTCGCTCTCTACATCGTGCTGCCACTAAGTAAGACTCAGAGATGCTCTCAAACACAGCCTACAATATTCACATATTTGATCTATTTCATAATGAGATCTTTTCAACTGATCACACTAAATGATCTTCAACTCCTCTCCTGCTCTGTAGTGGTCGTGTGCCTGCTGGCTTTTGGAGCTGTGTTTCTATGGAGACACTGGCGTCTGAAGAACACCAATACCATCCACTTTGACAATCCCGTGTACCAGAAAACCACTGAGGATGAGGTACACATCTGCAGGAATGGCTCTGAAGGCTACGTTTATCCTCAGGTATCTTTAGAATGATACCGACTTAATTACTATCAGAGTAGTTTTCCTGAATATGTAACTGCTGTATGTTGTTTTGCAGCTTTGCTCAATCCAGTTTTCCTCTTTTTTTTTTTTTTTTCCAGAGGCAAATCCTGAGCATGGAGGACATGGATGCCGCATGACCCGGACATGAAGAAGACACCAGTTTTATTTAAAGTGATGTTTTTTCTGATGCAAAGTTAAAGCAACAAAAGCCTTTTTATCTGCTGCTGCTGCGGTGCACAACCCTTCCCTCGCCCAATGACCTCATTTTGTGGCTTGTGTTTCTGACCTCAGCATTGTGCTGTCCAAGTCAGAAGGAAGAACTCACAAAAAAANAAAAAGAAAAAAAAAAGAAACAGATCTTTTGGGCTCTGTTTTCATATAAACAGAGCAAGACTGCAGGAAACCCTTTAATCCAACCACAAAATGGCTTCAAAATGAAGGACTAAGAAACTGAGGCCCAGATTCATAAAAAAAATGGCGATAAGGAGTGTAGCGTTGCCTTAATGTGCGCCATGATAATTGAAGCTCATTCATAAAACTTCTCCTACGATAATCAGCGCACCGCTGTCACAGGAAGGTAGCATTGCTGTGAGGTGTGACAAGTAAAAGCCAATGAAGATCAGCATGTTAATGAGCTGCTGCATACTTACCCGCCACCATTTGTCCTGGTTTTAAAGCCACAGATCAGCAAAAAGAAACATACATTCTGCTTTAGAGATCCTCGTTTCAAAAGACTGACGCTAAAATAACAGTTAAACGTGTATTTTAACCTCTGTAGTGCAGTCATGTTGTGGGGGAGGGTGTGTTTGAGGAACTCAGACGTGTGCAACACAGCAGGTGAGGTGATTCGAGCGCCTGAACGTGTCTCAGATCGGATCAAAACTCACCATTCTGATCAGCTGAGTGACTTTATCAAAGTTATTGATCACTAACACGTGAGGCAAATGACGTTTTAAACATCGCCCAGATTTCATACCACTGAAATTTACCACTGGACTGAAGCAGGTCTAAGTTTTTGTGTGTGGGTTTGTTTTATAAATAGCTACCGCGACATGCAAATAAGGAAATATCACAATAATGCCTCTTTCAAGGCAAACGCTAAAATATGTAGGTAACGGGTTGAATGAATGAGCAAACATGGTTGCGCCATGATATTTGCACATAGCGATGCAGTAAATCATGCGCTACGGTTTATGAATCTGGGCCTAATGTTCTTAACCTCGGAGCCTTGACTCTGACACATGATGATTTTTATCTAAAAATCAACCTTATTGCTTGTCAACTTTACTTCAGTTCACCTTCTCTTCTGATTTAATTTCCAACTAATTATATGTAGTTTTCAGAATTTGAATTTCTTGATTTTTGCGCAGCTGCAGAATCTTCATAATTAAAAATTTGGGTTAAGCCAATTTTTTTTTTTTTTTTTTTTTTTTTTTTTGCATTTTCCATAAATAATAAATACTAAGATCTTGAGCTTAACTTATCATTTTGCAAAAACTTCTATTTAACAAAATATAAATCTTGGTTACTTACCCACCCGTACTTGTTTTCGGAAGTGGATCCTAGTTCTGCATGTCTAACCTGTAAAACTTGACCTGTAGCATCTTAGCGTTGACGCGTGCCTTTTATCCTCACACTGGCAACTTTGTCCAGCTTTAATATTTACTTTCATTTACTGAGCGAATACAAAAGCTTTATTGATCTCACTGCCTTCCATGCTGGTTTTGGTGGTAGTTCATATCACCCTAAAAACTAATAGGCAAATTAGTTTGTACACCGATTTTAATTTTCTTTTTGAGACCAATCAAAATAATAATACTAATAATAGTAATGTATGTAAGGGTGGAGAGATTTAAAGATAGTTTACATTGTAAATGTAAAAGCTGCTGAATTTTTTGAAGTCAAATTGAAGAAAATGTTCTTCTTGTAATGCTTGTGTGGATTGATTAAGTAAAAGATGGTGAATGTAATTTTAGATGATTGCTTTTCTCAATGTTGTAAATAATTTCTGTAAATATTTTGTAAACGGTCTTATGTTCATGTTGCCTTTTTATATTTGTACATTCTGATTAAGAAATATTGTAAAAAGTGGAGATTCTTTAATTTATTTATATGAATATTCAAGAAAAGTTTTTATTTTTGTCATCTTACTGTAGTACATACAGTATCTGGCTATAGTTCTATCTTATGTTAGTGTCTGTGACACTAACATAAGATAGAATAAGATCTTAGACTTTCCTTACCATCATTTGTTCCATTTTCATTGACAAATCATAATCATAATTTATTTAGTTTTTGATTTTTTGTTCCACTGTGACGTTATTGTCAAAGGCACATACATGCTCTCATCACGTCAGAACATATGTACGTCTATAGGATTGAATGCATAATTGCCTGCTTGTTACACACAGATTGCTTTGTTCTTTATTAGCACCTGTTAATATTTGTGTTTTATCGAATAAAAGCGAATGTATTAAGTTGGGTTGGGACATGTTGTATGTTACATCAATGTGAGACATTTTGGACATTCTGAGAAAAGAAGCCTGATAATAAAACGCTGCGACTGTCCTGGAACATGAGATATCGGTTAATCTTAAAGCACTAAATGTTGTTATGGAGCTCTTTACTGACAAAACAAATTACAGACTGGACACAATAGATGAAACCTGTTTATCTAGTGTGCTGCCTGGTAACATCACCATTACTCTCCATCAATGACACTAGCATGTTCATAGACCAGAGTGGGTTAATCCACGTCAGGCTGCAGTTCCTCCTCTCTACCTTTGTTTAAAGTAGAGATTTATTATCAAGTTAATGTGTTACAATGGAGAAGGCAGTGTGCTTGTGCTAACACTAACTTAAACAAATGTGTTTCCTCTTATTTGAATGACGTGCTGTTTTCACCTCTCACTCCACAGGTAGCTTGGTTTCGTTTGAACAGAAACACAGTAGGTTTAGTGTCCACGGTGTCTTTTTTTAAAACAGCTCCAACTGGATAAACTCCCTTTGCCTTTATGACAGCTCACAAAGGCAGTTGGTCCAATAAAGGACCATAGCAGTGATTTTGCATGTTTAGACCAATAAATATCGCCCACATGTTACAAACATTTTCCAAAACATAATTTAATTTTTGTTTTTTGTTTTTTTTTTTTTAATTCAATGTTTCACCTGTACTTCCAAATAAGGAATAGCTGGTTTTTAATTTCTCATTAAAGGCCATATTTTCCTGGGACTATGCTCCCTGGTAAAGACATACATTTTCTTCCATGCAGCTTCATGACTGCTCAAATAAAACTACTACTACAAAAAAAATGTGATAGGCTTACTTATCTCAAGCACATTTCAAGTCTCTACAAGTTGATTTCAAAAGCGAATGAACTGAATGAAATGAATAAAAGAATGAACTGAAACCAATGGCAGTCTGGAGGGTAGGAAAAACAATTCTAATGTTTACCACTCCAGTAGTATGTTTTGGGAAAATGGTTACCAGTAATGTAGTTGTATATAGTGGGATTGTGAAACCACCGGTGTGGTCCTTTAAAGCAGAAAGTAAGGAAGGTGCACACTGTAGTTTCATGGTTCCCTTTAAGCTGCTCATTTGAAACCACCCATGCCTGCCTCATTTTACAGAACAAAATGGAACAGAATTTGCTGCTAAAAGCAGGAGTTTGTGGTTTTTATTCATTTTTTATTCAGGTCATATCATTTTCCAATCCGGCATTGGAAAATACATAACAGTCACAATTTTTTCCCATAAGCACCAATGCATTCATGCTGTATATTCAATCATGGAAAGCAGGACTGTTCTTGAGTCTAGATGCACTGCCTGACACATCCAAATGAACAAACCACCAGACCAACATCCTCTCTAACAAAATCAACCCCATCCATAATTCATTCGTAATGTTGGTTCCCTGTCATAATACACAAGCCCCATCAGGCTCAGTGTCATTGAGGAAGTAGAAGTGTAACATTAATAGCTTTTAACAATAGTAAATGGGAAGTAAATGGGAAATTTAACAAGAAAATACAACCTTCTGAGGGGAAGATGTTAGTTTTATGAGGTTCAAATACAAGCATGAATCATGTCTGCAGCTTTTAAGATGAAGAAAAACTGGATTTTTTTTGTGAGGGGTGATGCAAATATTTCAACCAGAAAGTTCTAGAAATGTTGTGTTCCTTTGTGAGTTCATACATTTCCCTGTGCATGTCACCTGTGTGTGTGTGTGTGTGTGTGTGTGTGTGTGTGTGTGTGTGTGTGTGTGTGTGTGTGTGTGNTGTGTGTGTGTGTGTGTGTGTGTGTGTGTGTGTATCCCAGCTGGGTTTGACATCAGGGATGGCCCTGTTCAGGGACAACGGTATGTTGACTGTCAGGAACTGATCAACATTCCACTGTGAAGGACTAACACACACACACACACACCTTATCCAACAGTATCACATCTGAATAAGAGCATCTCCAGTTTGTTTCTCTCTTTACTTCCATCTGACTAATGAATAAAATGATCGTTTTCATCCTTTGATGGGGTCAGTTGCATCTATGGACAAACTGATCATCATTGCCGACACTTTTCTACTCATCACAAATCGTATGTTAATGAGCCTGAGGCACAGACACACCTGAGGCTCAGGTGACAAATGACACCTGTTCCTTGGCTTCTGATCTTGTCCTCACCTCATTATTCACCATCCTCCCCGTCCTCCCATTGGCCAGCCAGCAACAAAAGGGTGGAGTTATATCTCTCACACCACTGAATCATAAGCGAGAGGGAGTATCCTTGAAAATTAACAGGGGAAGCTGCGGGTAAATTAATAGCTACTCTCCTGTTGAGTTACCAAACATGGCACCAACTTACAACAACACACTGTTTTGTCTCAGCCTGACAACCGAGCGCCAAACAATGAGAACTGCAGCATCTCCAACTGCAGGAGGCCAAAGATCCAACTCACCCTGCTTCTCAGGCAAATCACATGTATGTTTGAAAATTTAACCGAGGAGGATCTGGAAGTGAAAGGTGATGAAGGTCATGAGGAGCTACAAATGCAAAAACCAGTGCTGACAGCTGTTATCATGGCAACTATGAGGGGAAATCTCTCTAATATCTCTTTCACTTGTCTACCCTGTTGAGAAACTGCCTCACTTTCAACATCGTTGACCTTTGATCTTGCTGCTAAAGAGACCCAGCTCAGGAAACGAAAAGCTAATTAATGAAAACAATTGCACATGTGAATAGTTGACCACAATAACAGATTTTCCATATATTTTCAATTAATTTAATCCTATGCAAAAAAAATTCCACTGGTGGTACACATGCTACAGTTTTTGAATCTCTGTATTAGAAGCTAATTTGTTAAGATTAATGCAAATGTGATTTTACATATTTATCTCACACAGGAGCAGAGGTGATATTTCATTTAGATGGGAGCTCATGGATCAGGGTGCTAGTGTGCAACCTGTAGCCGATCGACCATGTCACCAGGTTTGAATGCAGGAAGGACCACAAGAGAAGCTTATTGCTATTATCAGGAAAATGGTTTGTGGTTGTCCCTGTCAAAATCTGTGATATGTAGTCATGATTGCAACACCCCTGGTTTGATTCTGGTTGGATGCCTTTGTTGTATGTTATTCCATAGTCTCTCTCTCTCTCTCTCTGTCCGATCAGCCTGGAAGAGGACGTGTGTGTATATTGACTCCACACACAGTGAGTAGGATGGTTCGAGTGGCCAAAGAATCTTCAAGGATCACAGCTGGAGAATTGCAGATATTAGTTGGGTCTTGGGATCAGAAAGTCTCCAAAACTACAATCAGACGCCACCAGGACGATTGAGAAAAATATTTGTTTCATGATAACAATTTAATTTTTCTTTCAATTATTTTATTTTACTTCAAGGTTATATTTTTGTCAGTATTTTGAATGAAAGATCAAGAGAATAAACAATACTTTTTTTCACAGCTCATTTTGCTTTTATTTACCAAGGATGCCAATGGGTACTGTATAAACTGTTCTGATGCCCGGTAGAAGCTGAGGTCTTAGCTTGAATTCCATTTCCAAATTGATCGATGTTAAATTAATAATGATGGTTACAGGCAGATCATAGCAGCAGGGAACTCCTGTTCAGAATTAGGTCACACACAGAATAACATATAGCTAAAGAGAAGAAAAGTCTCTTGTTTCCAGCTTGTCTGACCATTAAAGTGCTTCCATATGTTTGTGTTGGAGCTCAGACTCCATATAGGAAATTAGGTTTGTCTGGGGTTTTTCATTTTCTGTATAACACAGTTCACACGAACCCGTCAGAAGAGGATTATACATGCATCCAAGCTGAAAAACATAATGCTGATGTTTGTTTTAAAACAAAATCCTCTTTCTGTTGCTTGATTGAAGTCAACTTTATATTGCTAAATATTTGCAGATGCCAACCTTTACTTGAACAAATAGGAAGTGGATAAAACGTAAGAGCAAGGTGCAGCACATGCCCATTTTGTATCGCTATATATTGGAGAGCCTTTACGATAGATTTCACATACTTCATGCCTTCTGTAAACTGGCTTGTGTTTCAGTAAGGTGTGGTTTATCTCACTTATAGCCCAGGTACCATCATGTCCCATTACATAAACAGTATCCAGATAAGAAGAACCAAAACTATGTGGACAAAAGGAGTGGGATATGAGAAAAAGACTGATTCCCATCTGCTCCTCAAAGACGCACATTCACACACCTCTGTCATGGCTGTTATTCTTACTCATTTCTACACATGGATGATATAGTCCAGACTTGAGAATACAGACAGAGAGATTTGGATCTGGGGCATGAAACCACACAGGGAGGCCCAAAGGAGGGTAGGTCATACATGTAGAGTGAGCTTTATGGCTTAAGGCATTCCACAGGCATGTGATCACTAAATATGTCTGCCGGTCAGTGTAAAACGCCAAGGTTTGTGGCAGTGACACTATATTTTCATCATAGTCTTCTTTCAAGGCCATGACAATCTTCTAAGGACATTTATAACTGACAGATAAGGCAACAAGGTCTTTGACGGGATCTTTAAATGTGTATTTAAAGTGTGATGTTTAATATTACAAGTGTTCATGTCCTTTAGCAGCTCTGTGGACAGTGAATGAAAAACTTCTCTCTTGGTGATTATTGTTTATTTTAAAGGACCATTGCAGTTTTCCATGTTTTAGCCCAATATAGACAACCTACATACAACTTATGTGACCTGACATACATTTCTTATTCGGTAACAGTGAAACATTGATATTTAAGGTGGGTGTATCACCTGAACATTTGATTTTGAAAGATTAGGCAATTTGGAAAAATAAAAATAAAATAAAACATGGTTTTATGTTTTGGAAAACATAACATGTATATGCAGGTAGTATTAAACATGCAGCTTAAACATGTAAAATCACTGGCATGGTCCTTTAAGCTTTTATTTTCATTCACTTCATAATGAAGTTGTGCCACCAGTCCATAATCAACAACCTAATATTGTTAGCAGTTACTTTTGTTCATATGTATACCAGTTAGAGAACTATGGTAATTAAAGGGGCTAGTTACACACATGCTCATGTTCTTTTTTTCATTTAGGGGTCTATTTTGTAACCTTTGCAATGCTTTAATGTGCAAGATCCACTTCTACTCTTGCTTTTTGCTGCAACACCGTGTGAAAACAGATCGTTCTAAGTACTGTAAAGAGTGCTGATTCAATCAGTCTATGTGGTTGTGTGTGAATGTAACTACACTGTGTTTTCAGAAGTATCTAAGGAAGAATTATTGCACAATCTGTTTTCTGGCAACTACTGATAAGCAAATTATTAATATCCTTATGGAATCATTTTGACTGAGACAGACGATATCACTTTCTTAAGACTTTACATTCAACATGAGATAAGCTAAAAATATATATTGCTGTGTGGAATAAAAACCTTGTATCTCAACCTTGTTTCAGGCTTGTTTTTGATTTTGGATGAAAAACCTTGTATTTCCTATTCTGGGGACATTTTTATTTTTACTTTCCAAACTTTTCAAACCTCCAGATTAAAACAGTTTGAATTAAATAATGAACATTTGTCAGTATCATTATAAACACATTTGTGTCGTGAGAAAAATGTGTATCTCTGGCATTTATCAGTAAATATGTCTATAATTGAGTACTTTGACAGGGATAATTCCACACAAAGTGTACTTTGATACTATAGTACATTTTACTGCTTATACTTACTTATTCTTACTCAATTACATTTTAGAAGTTTTTTGTTTTTTTTTAACTATACATTATGTTGTAAGTACATTTTTTTAACCCCTGCTCATGAATCAAAGGTCGTGGCCCTGCTCCTGTTATAGCTTCTTAATCTATACCGCCCTCTGGTGGACATTCTGAGCAGCGCACCCTCCTACGCTCATTCAGGTGAGCGTATCTCTGGTGAATGATTTACCTGGGTGTGATGACGTCACTTCGCCTTCAGGAACAAGAAACGCTGGAATCCATGATCACCTTTGGCTTATGAATTTCTCCAGTTTGGATGGATAAACCGCGTCGGTTGGAGCGAAGATCCGAGTTTTAGTTAAAACTGAGTTTATTTATTTTTATTTTGTGGACTCAAATGGTACAAACATAATGTCTGCCTCCGCTATATTTGTGCTGGATTTGAAGGGAAAGGTAAGATCAATACTGGAGCTCTTTGTACACCTTAAACACAAGTGGCTTATTCATCCACTTCAAACAACAAAGATTCATTTCTTATTTTGGCTGTTTATGTGAACATTTGTTTTAATCTTTTCCTTTAATTGTTAAACATTAATAGCGTTTGAGTCGTTAAAAATTAACAGGTAACTTGCGATTCATTCATTGGCTCTTTCCCCTGATACTTCCGGATACATGACAGGTTGCAGCGTCAAATAGCTTCATGACAAGTGAAAGAGACCAATTGTTTTGGAACACATGTCGTGCAGCCTGGCAGACATTTGTGTTGATATCTGTATCAGGACAAACATCCTTTTCTTTTGCAAATATAAAGTGTAACTTGATACCTGACAAAGAGCTGGGAGGAGAAGTTTTATATGTCTTCTATGTTTTACAGCAGTATCATTTCCTTTAATCTAATCCAAGCAAGCTTTGGGGCTATAACCTCAGACCTGTTTTTGTTCTTGATTACACATTCTTATCTGTGTTTTAATTTGGTTCAGGGATCATTGATGAAACTGGATGTATAATAGTCTTCTGATCATGTGATGCTAGTTTAGGTTAAAATTTTATGACCTGAGGAATCCTAACACTGAGATGTCAGAGTTTAAAACTTCAGGTTTCCCATCATACAGCTTTGATAAATTAATTTGTGGGAATGTAGCTAGTAGCTAGTAATCTAGTAGCTTGCATCTTAGTATACAGACGTATAACTGTGTGATCATCCTGCATAGGTGCTGATTTGTCGGAACTACAAGGGCGATGTGGACATGGTGGAGATTGACCACTTCATGCCTCTGCTCATGCAGCACGAAGAGGAAGGGCTCATCTGTCCTGTAATGACACACGGCAATGTTCACTTCATGTGGATCAAGCACAACAACCTCTACCGTATCTTTTTTCTGGGTGTTAAAGGACCATACCGGCCATTTTGCATGTTTGAGTCTAATATACTCAGTTTTCAGACGTGTAACGTTACTGACAATCATTTCTCAAAGCATACTACTGGAACGGTGAGTTTAAAAAAAAAAAATTCCTACCTTCCAGACCGTCGTTGGTTTCAGTTCATTCTGGTNAACGGTGAGTTTAAAAAAAAAAAATTCCTACCTTCCAGACCGTCGTTGGTTTCAGTTCATTCTGGTACGCTATGAAAATTGATTTGTTGATGCTTGAAACATTCTTGGGATAAGTAATCCATCATTGTGAACAAGATGTGTATTCAGGTTTTTTCGAAGTTACATAATTTTAGCGCTTAAGTGCAATAAAAAGCACAGAGTGAATGTAGGTCTCCACCGGGGAATATAGTCCCAAAAGAAGACCTACGTTTATCAAAAAATTTAAGTGACTGTGACTTCATAAGGCTGCATAACTATTAGCAGGCAAAACATCCATTTTTAAGGGTGTATCACTTGAATATTTGATTTTGACAGATTAAGAGATTTTGCAAAATATCAGGAAAGCTGAAATATGGTTTTATCCTTTGGGAAATGGTTGTCAGTAACCTTATGTGTATGAAAATTGAATATATTAGGCTCAAACATGCAAAATGGGTGACATGGTCCTTTAATATCACACAGTCATTACTGAGAGTCTGTAGAACTATATTTGACCTTGATCTCTGACATGTCCATAAATAAAACATGTTCAGGGATACTGTGATTTTGATTAATGCGGCTCAGACTGATGAATCATATCCATCATTAGCAGTTACCAATGATGATTATTTGAAAAGAACTTGTTATATAACATACAGTAAATGTGCAGAATACTTCTTGACCTGATCTCTGTGCAGTGGTTGCAACTACAAACAAGAACTCCAATGCCTCTCTCGTGTACTCATTTCTCTACAAACTAGTTGAGGTGAGTGAGTATGAAAGGCATGATGTAAATATGTTCATGTTGGGGGTTTAAAAGCTGATTTTTGTCGGGTTTAATGCAGGTGTTCACAGAGTACTTTAAAGAGCTGGAAGAAGAGAGCATTCAGGATAATTTTGTGGTTGTCTATGAGCTGCTGGATGAGCTGATGGACTTTGGATTCCCCCAGACCACCGACAGCAAGATCCTACAGGAGTGAGATTCACGCAGACACATATAAGCACACACATATTATACGGATTTAATCCTCTGGAGTCAAAAGTCATTTTTTACTTTTCATTCAATTTTCTGTTATTTGCCACCTAAAAAAGCTGCACTGTCGGAAGATTTTGGCTTGTGAAAATCTTTACTTTTCTGCCAAGCCTGTAACCGAAAAGCAATTTGTTGTTTATATAGCAAGCATAAAAAGAGGATCACATCTAGTGATCATAATTTATTCATGAATTTGGTGGGGATTTTTTTCTTTTTTTTTGGTAGGCATTTTTTTTTTTTTTTTNTTTTTTTTTTTTTTTGACGTTTTTGCTGATTATTCTGAAAAATTTTTACAAATTTGTAGAATCAATCAGGAATGTGTTCTAGAATTAAAAATGTATTGTCTTTATTTCTAGACCTTCTTCCCTACTCAATTTTTAATTTTTTTTTTTTTTAGAATTAAGAATTTTCTAATAGTAGGCGGAAAATTGGCAACTGAGGCTTGCAGAAATGTCAAGCTTTTGCCTAAACCAAAAATTCATCCTGTTTGACAAGGTTTTTTTTTTTTTTAATAAAGCAGCTTTTCAGTGGCATATAAAAGCCAAAATAAATCATCAAATGCAAAATACTTTCATTTTGAGTGGGTTAATATCTTAATAAAGAGTGTAGGGCGTCATCACAGCAGGTCATCCCATCTCTTGCAGATACATTACCCAGGAAGGTGCCAAGCTGGAGGTGGCAAAGAGCAAGGTGCCAACCACTGTCACCAACGCTGTCTCCTGGAGGTCAGAGGGTATCAAATACAAGAAGAATGAGGTTTTTATTGATGTCATTGAGTCCATCAACGTGCTGGTAAGAAGGGATATGGGTTTGATTTATTAATCTACTTTAACAAGTCTGATGGAATAGAACTGGCAGCCTTTGTGTAGCAGGTGGAAAGTGTAGCATGGTAACCTAGCCAAAAGGCCACCCCATCTTGTGTCTATATGTTAACCCCGCAGGATTATCTTTTTAAAAAAGCTATTATGGGTCCATAATGATTATTCAGTACCTGTAGCCATTGGTTATGTCAATTACAGAAGCACTAATAATTCATTTATTAAAATATAGAAATTAGAGTCGGTGGTTGAACTACTTTACACTTCTATGTAAATTTTTATTGGCATGATAATATTATCATTCCATAATTTTGAGCCAATTCCCTTCTGAATAGTCCACAATGGTTATTTGTGATCAGTGTTTAATTATTTTTCTTGCACTTCTTTAATAAATGCAGCTAGTTGTGGCAGTAGTTGTGGTAACAGCATAGTAGTAGTATCATACTGGATTATATTTCTTTTTTTTTTTTTTTTAAAGGAAGATACTGTGGTAATATGTTCTGTGATGTGATTTAAAGTCCCAATCCTTTAGCCATGTAAATTTTAAGCAAAATTTACATATGTACACAAATGTAAATTTTATCTATGTGATTAAAAAAAAAAATCAGCATTTCAGTTTTGGCAGAGATAATTGAAAGTGGATACCTGTTTTAATGTTGTTTTTATAAACTTAGATTTTGTAATTATCTTGCATCACTATGTGTATTAAAAGACCTGTCAACCCTTTTCTTTACATTTGGATGAAGATTTTGCCTCCTGTCTGTGGAATAATTTATTCAGAGCTCTGTATTGTTTGCACAGGTCAATGCTAATGGCAGTGTGATGAGCAGCGACATCGTGGGCAGCATCAAGCTGAAGACGATGCTGTCTGGGATGCCTGAACTGCGGCTGGGCCTCAATGATCGTGTGCTTTTTGCCCTCACTGGACGTATGCATACACACTCTTTCTATATCCATCTGTCTCTCCAGTTCTTAAGTTAGCTGTGTATTAATGTGTATAAATGACCGCTCAGTGTGATGCTTTGTGTTTAGGTGACAAAGGGAAGACAGTGGTCATGGAAGATGTGAAGTTCCACCAGTGTGTTCGTCTGTCGCGTTTTGAGAATGACCGTACAATCTCCTTCATCCCTCCAGATGGGGATTCTGAACTCATGTCCTACCGCATCAACACTCACGTTAGTCCAATTCACTAACACGTATTCATATTCCATAATTCATATTTGTCACCAATGCGCTATGCTATATTTATGCCTCTTGGCTGGACTTGGTGGCTATTTTAATTGAAATTACTGTGCATACGGTTAAGGGTTAACTTTATTATTAATCCCCAGTGGGGAAATTGGTTTGTCATCTGTACGTAAAAGGCTTTACATAAAAGACCATACACATCAAAAACACATTCAGTTGCACACTCAAGAAGAACATCAAAAATCATTCAGGAAACCGTAAAAACTGTAGAAATGCCACAAGCAAAAAAAAAAAAGGCACAGGTACAGACACATACTGCTTATATACTATCAAAAGTACAAAAGAAAAAAGTACACCAAAAAAATTACTGACTAAAAACAAAATGACACAGCAAGAAGAAAAACACACAATTAATAAATATACAAATCCAATGGACTAAAAACTCTACAATGCCAAGATACATCCCTTTGTCATTTATTTAAAAGTTTCACTACTGAGGGTACAAAGGACCTTCTGGATCAGTCAGTGGAGCATCTTGGCATATAAAATCTGCCACTGAAAGCACTTTTCAACTGAATATACAATAAAAGGGATGAGCTACATATCGACATAGTCCTACCTCTCCTATATACGTATATCTATATATATCTATCTATATATCTATATATATTTTGCATAATATGCTTGATGAAACTCTTACATCTCTTACAGGTGAAGCCTCTGATATGGATTGAATCAGTCATAGAGAAATTCTCTCACAGCAGAGTGGAGATCATGGTTAAGGTAATACATATGTATTTTTGAATGCATAGGAAACACAATGGTCATGTACATGGGTTTACACATGGAGACAAATGCTATAGAGATTGCTAAGCAAACTGCCAAACCAATAGAAACAGATTGTTTAATACTGTAACTTGTGTTTTCAGTTTGTGTTTACTTTTGTACAGATGCATCTTAAGTTTTTTCCCCTAAGGGCAGTTGTGTTAAGCAAGACATAGTAGAGGCCTTCATAAGTTGACCTGCTCTGTTGTGTTGTGTTATATTTTTAGGCAAAAGGACAATTTAAAAAACAGTCTGTGGCAAATAATGTGGAGGTGAGGGTCCCGGTTCCCAGTGACGCAGACTCACCCAAGTTCAAAACCAGCACAGGCCATGCCAAATATGTGCCCGAGAAGAACCTGGTGGTGTGGACCATCAGGTCTTTCCCTGTATGAAATTCACAAACCAAAACAAGTTTTCTATTTATTTAATTGCATATAACTCACATGGTATTACTTAGGGATTGCGTTCTAGCTGATAATCAGCAATGTAGTTTTTTAGATTTGATATCTGTATCTTACTGCTTTTCTATCTTTCCGTCTTTTTTTGTGTCTGACTAATCCATTCAATCATCCCTACATCATCCAGGGAGGAAAAGAGTTTCTAATGAGGGCTCACTTTGGTCTGCCCAGTGTGGAGAATACTGAGCTTGAGGGCAAGCCACCCATTACTGTCAAATTTGAAATCCCATACTTCACAGTCTCAGGGATACAGGTGTGTGCATATTTTGTTTATATGTGTACATGCTTAGGTTCTCTTTTAATATCAAACAACCCATGAATATACAGTATATAGCCTATATATATAGCCTAAGATGTGTGATGAGTGAAGTTCGCCTGCTTACATGGTTATTCTGACTTAATCTTTTTTCTTTTTATAAAGAAGAATAAAACACCTCAGTAATTAGCCCATTCATTTAACTAAATAGCTTTGATGATGCAGCTTAACCAGCTCTGTCTGTGTTCCTCACTCTCTTCCAACAGGTGCGATATATGAAGATCATAGAAAAAAGTGGTTACCAGGCTTTACCATGGGTTCGGTACATTACACAGAGTGGAGGTAAGTATTCATTTTCAGTTTGTAAAACCCACTGTACTTGGGTATAAACAACCCATGCATTTATTTTAACTTTCTAATTTTGTTTTATATTTGTTCTCTGTTTAGATTACCAGCTGCGGACCAATGCTTAAAACCTGTGGGCTATATTACTCACTTCTAAAAATTCCAGAGGTGCAGCAAATTATCACTTTAATTGCACTCCAAAATAATGTTTTGTCTTGTTTTATGTAATTTAAATTTTATCTTGCATCTTTGCTGCTGTTTTTTCAAAACTGTGTATGATCAATTGATTGTCATGCTTTGATCGTTAGACTGCTGCAAATTATTAAAGTCTTTATCAAATTATTCTGCTAAAACTTTGTCATTGTAACTTTTGTGGTTTTGGTAGATTGCTTTTTTTCTTATTTGATTGAGTTTTTTTTTTTTTTTTTTTNTTTTTTTTTTTTTTTTTGTTTGTTTGTTTGTTTGTTTTGAGGGTACATTTTGTGTCCACAAGGAAATAATATTTTTTGCAATTATTACTACTAAATTCCGCCTAAAACTACAAATTTACACCCGCCTTTTCACTCCAGCCTCTGGAAATCTTCAACGAAAGGTCAGAATGAAATATGAACTACCCTTTTTTAAGTCATCAACGTATGAATAGCCCGCTTTCTCCGCTATGTGCTCTCATTGGTCGACTGTTTCTGTTACCACAGTGATAGCGTAGTAACCGAGTTGTAACTCCTCCCTTTTTACTATATGTGGAACAGCAACACCCCTTTGGCGAGCTGTGATTGGTCAAACTACGTTATACCCCAATGTTTGTAAATTGTAGTGGGGAGACACCGAGGTCTCAGCGCGCAGTCGTGTTTTTTAATATTGGTAAACTTTGGATTTGATTTCATTTTAAAAGTGATTGTTGGTTAGGAAGAGTGGTTCAGAAAAGCAAGGCGCCGATTTGGATATTCTCAAACCGAACAAGGTAGGTAGAAAAGCTCCAGGGTTATTCTCCATTTTCATTTGCTCGCCTTTTAACATTAGCATTAGCCCAGTAGCTGCTGGTCTTTAATCTACAACAGCATCTTTCCCTCGTAAGAATTCACGACTGAGCGTCTTTGTCCTTTAAATGTGAATTTGTTCAAATGTCGTACGCTAGCATAGTAAAATAACATGGCGATAACCGGGAACAGAATTTAATCTAGTGCTGTAGCTCGCTGTAGCTAAAGTTATCCTGAATTCTGGCCGGTGTTCCAGATTAACAAGATCCCAAGTTAACTGGTGACTTCAGTCTGAATGATGAACAGTGAAATAAGTAAAGGAGATTGTTTAACCGTCCGCATGAATACCTTATTTTTGTCCCTGTTCATTAAAAGATTAATATATGCTCATCTGAATATTATTGGGTGTCTTTGAATAAGTGAAGCTGTCACCAACAAGAATTAAAGGCGGCTGTCCCCGCCTTTTATAGTTTTTCATTAATCGTTTTATATAAACCATCTGAATAGCTTTTTGGAGTCTTGGATTTAACGAAACTCACCCACAAGAAATATTCCACAAAATCCATAATGGAAGGTGATTACTGCAAATTGAACTGAATAATTCTTGATGGTTACACTGCCATTTCACAGGTTTGCATTAAAGCTTTAAGGAAAATAAAAATAAAAGGCGGTTATGACTAAATAATGTCTTGGTGTTTTCAACGTTAAAACAAATGACAATAGCGTTTCACTGAGACATAGCTATTTATTTGCCAAGGGTATAAATAGACAGTATAAAATCATAATATAAAATACAGGAGCGTAAAACTTACACCCAAAAGCTACGTTTTCATAGCTATACTTGTTACACCATTTTAATACAAAAAATGTTTATATTCATAAAATTTACAATTACCATAACTAATAGTAAAATATTCCTGTTAACATCTACCATCCAAGCAACTAAGGACGCATTCTAGCACAAAAAAACAAAAAGTCACCAGTTAACATGGACACTAGTTATTCCGTAACACCAGTCTCGTCCTTTTAGCATCTTTGATGTTGCTATGACGTATGGGTGCTTAAGTTTCGGTGTTATTTCTGAACATTTCCCACTGAAACAGGTAGAAAGAAACCCCAGCCCACTGCAAAGAAAAAGAAAAAGAAAAATGCCAAAGGGTGGAATGAATGCCGGTGACGCTTTATCGATGGCAGCAGCCACCGGGAACGCACCCGCGCTAAAGCAGATCCTGGAGGTGACCGGAGTGCATCCTGATACCCTCAATGAATTCGGCTACACTGCACTGCAGGTGAGAATCAGATCCCAGAAAGAGTATGACATGGCTTGTTAGTTCCTGTTATTCATCATTGTATTGTGCGTAAATATTGTACTCGGATGTTTTGGTTTGCTTAGGGATGGTACCTGGTTCAAAAAGTTTGACGACAAAAGACATTTTTCAGATTCATTCAAGATGTATAAATAAGTGGACAAAACCTGTCATGAGTGCTGATTCTGAACTTGAATTACTAAATCTGCACACACACACACACACACACACACACCCTGGAAATGTTGCCCCTTTACCTGTGAATTTGGGATTTTCAAANCACACACACACACACACACACACCCTGGAAATGTTGCCCCTTTACCTGTGAATTTGGGATTTTCAAATTTAAATTAATTGCTGAAATATGATGTTCTGTATGATCTTAGCAAGGCATCTTGTCTTTTGCTGAGTTTTGGGAGGAAATGAATTAAGTTGAATGGGAGCTGAGTCTCTCGATTATTGACACCATACTTGACAGAATATGGGGTCACAGGCTGCCATGTTAAATTTCCTGTGTTGAAAATCTTCACCTCTATTCTCATATCACCTACAGGTGATGATGATGGGGCACTGCGTGATTGCCAGTTTGCTGTTGGAAAAAGGAGCAAATCCCAATGTCCAGGACCATCATGGTGTAGCGCCAGTTCACGATGCAGCCCGGACAGGATTCCTGGACACTGTGGAGGTTCTGGTGGAGTATGGTGCATCGGTAAACATGCCGGACAAGAGTGGCGCCCTGCCTATCCACATTGCTATCAGTGAAGGCCACTGGGATGTGGTGCAGTTTTTGGCACCGCTGTCTGACCTTAAGCACGCCAACCACAGCAGTCAGATGGCGGTAGACCAAGCCCTGGCTCCATATGTGCCTGATGTTTGAAATGTTTTTCCACCAGTTTTTGTGGTTAATCTGAATTGTGGAGCTGTTTTGTGCCGGCTGGCTAACCTTCCCAAACACTCTTTGTTTCAAACCTGATGACTTGAATTCATTTATGTTTGAAGGACTGTTTTTTAAATAGTGGTTCAGCATTAATGTGTGATACTGGACATATTGTCTAGGCAGCTTTTTCAGTGGATGGGTGGATATGTAGACCCTTTTGCACAGTGCAATTTAGGCACCTTATATATATACATATATATATGTTTCCCTATAAATAGGGAGTGCACATTTATAGCTCATTTTTGCCCAGTGTTTTGTAACGATTGCATTATTATTTCCTCATTGTATTTGAATTGTAAGTGTTGATATATTTTTAAATTTGACAAAACTTGACATGGTGCACTCTGATTGCTTTGCACTGTTGCGTTTCTCTTGATGACATGTACTTACATTTTGAATTTACTGTTATTTATTGTTGGAATTGACTGAATATTCCTGTGATTTTGAAAATAGCAACATTTATTAAACATTTATTGAAGTGCTGAACTAAATGTCTTTTTGTTTCTTTGTTTTGATTTTGAACAGTATACATGTAATCTAGATGGCAAGACAATGAAGTATCTTAAAGTGGCCCATATTTCATATTTAATTTTTATTTTATGTATTATTTATTTTGGAATTTTAAAACTTTCGCTTTTGAAACTCTTGACACTTCTGCCTGTAAAAAAATAAACTCTCGGAAATGGTGTTCCTGCTGTTTTCAAGGCTTTGTTTACAGCACCTTGTGTGAAGGACTCAGTCAAACATGAATTACATGGCAATAAAATATGGAAGAATTTTTGAGAGTCAAGAGTACTTTTGCGATCTAACCTGATTTTTTTTTTTTTTTTCATTTGTGTGGAGAAAATCTAACTTTTAGGACTCAATAACAGACAAAATAAGGAGCCGTTTACAGTGTGTTTCTATCAGACATCAAATGGGGGAAACAAAATTTTCAGCCTGTATTTCAGCCAATTAGTAATCATTCACTGTGTGTAATGTTTGGAGTGAAGGTAAAAAGGATCCTTATTAAATCATTTTATTTTATAATAAGGACAGAGAGGCAAAGCAGTGTGCTTTATTTACTGAATCCCTTTTCCCCAAGGTGATTCCATCAAGGGCATTTATAATGACTGTGCTGGAATGTGCTGCTTGGTAAGAACAATCTTTAAGGTCACAGATACTGACACAAAAAGAATGAGAGCCTTGTGTAGTTGAGATTTTTAGGTTGAGAAGTGTGATCATGACCTACAATTCGCATTTTGTTAGCTTGTGTGCCAATTTGACAGATATCGATAACAGCTTGTTACAGTCTTTTTTTTTAAAGTAATCAGTGGTCATAAATGACTTTTAATTAATTTTATTTTCTGAAGAGAAACAGAACTTTTATAACTGGAATTTTAGTTAAAAAAAAAACTACTATAAATAAAAAATTTGAAATATTTGGATTATTGTTTGAGATGTATATAAACAAAACTGCTAAATGCATAGGCTGAAAAGTGTTTAGTGTGTTGTTTTGGTGTGTTAGCGTTTTATCAATGTTGATATCTTGATATAAGATAGAATAAAGCAGAACTGCACTAAAATTTAAAAAAAAGAAAAATAACTCTTGGAAATTCTACCATATTTGATTTTTTATTATTATTCACCACTTTGTTATGACTTTATATTTATTTATTTTAGCAAAACACACATTTTAGCTGATGATTAATTCGTTCAGAGCACCTGTACTTCCTTTATTTATATCGTAGTTACAATGTTAACACAAATTCAATATATCCGGCTGAATTTTCACAACAAAAGTCATCCAGTTGTTCAGATAATATCAATTCCCAAGAAGGCTTTTAATTGTGAAATAAACAAAGGAAATGAGTTTTATTGACTTACATGCAAATATTCACCTTAAGGTGGCGATAAACTTTGAAAGTTTTATTTGCAATCAATTAATTGCAGTTTTGATACAGATAATCTAAATCTTCAATCATTCAATCACTTCTCTATATAAGTGAGGTGCTTTTAATGTTTTAGTTTTCCACTTTAAGAATCAAAAAGTCTGCTTGAATGATCTCTCTTCTCCTTCCTCACTATCTCACATTCCCAGGCCCCGCCCCTTCCACAGGCCTGGCTTTTATCCTGAATGGACTAAACCAATAGAGAGGGGAGAGCTCAGCATATACATACACAAATATACTAAGTCATATTTGTATACATACAATTTGTAAAGCTTTGAAATAATATATAAAGGATCAAATATTTAATTGGTCATTAGAATGACTTTGAATTTTATGGTAGAACATTCTCTTCAATTATATGAATATGCCTCATTTTCCCTCAATCAACCATAGTAAAATCAGACCCTTTATAAGCAGCTTGGAGCCTTTGACTCAGCATTTTCTCACACCTGGATCATCTGAACAGGTAGGACCTCTGTTTTATTTTACTTTGATGCTGCTGTGTTCTCATTAGCATGAGCTTTTTAGCAGGCTAGTTGCTGCTGCATGGGGTTGATACCAACATTGTTTGTTGAACTGTCGAAAAAAATGTTTGCTTTAAGTTTTGGCTTTATTCAGTCAGTGGTTGTTTGACAGGTGTTTGAGTGAAAGGCTCAGACTTTGCTTCATACTTACCTGGGTCTTAATATGTATATTAACCTTTTAGCAAACTTGTTGGTGCTGTAGTTGCTTCTTTGTGACTGTTTGTAGATACATTAGCAGGTTGAATGCAACAAATACTACACACTTTAATGTTGCTGTGTTGTGTTTCTCTACTATGGCACTTATGCTGGTTGTTAAGTGGTTTTAAAATGTTAAATCACACATGCATTCAGTCTGCTGGTGTTGAATGCTATTACAAGCTACGCCAAACACACTTCCATCACTTGCAGCATTGTGTTGCTGGTGTTTTTTTTTTTTGTTTTTTTTTGTNAAAAAAAAAAAAAAAAACGTTAATGGGTTGTTTGAGTTGCTGGTGTGAAGATTTTGGTTCACATTGTTTGGTCTTGGATGCTAACACTCATGCTAACCTGTTAGCAAACTCGTTGGCAGTGTACTTGCTGCTGTATCGCCTTTAGCAAGTAGCTCAGCGGCGAATGTAGCAAATGCTTCACTAAACTCTTTAAAAATGCCAGTGTTTGGTTGTTGGTCTGTATTTGTGTTATGTGGCTTCCTACTGAATGGATTTAAAACTGTCGAGTGTTCCTAAAAACGCATACATGCGTGTATACACACACACACACACACACACAAAATGACTCGCTCTTCTGGTGGAACCAGGAATTACAGCTGGAAATCGCTAGTACGAGACAACAAAGGTAAGAACAATTTCTTTGTCACTAAAACTGCATATTTTCTGCTGTGTATGTATTTGTGCGCTATGCTATGCTATGCTACACACACTTGAGTACTGCCAGTGGGTTTTATTGCTGCTGTGTATCATTTTGTTGAGCTCAAGTGTGGCCTCTTCTCAGTTAACTGTTGAATTGAAACGATGACGTGTGGAAAAGTTCAGACTGCACTTTGGTTCATGTCAAAGTCAGCGAGCATGTTAACATGTCAGCCAGCTTGTTGGTGCTAATGGCTGTTCATGTTGGTGGTACTTGCGTAGTTGCTGTCCTGCACTAGCATAGTTGCAGGCTTTGATGCTGCTGGATGTTGGTGCGGATGTTACAATATGCAAAGCTACATTTTACTGAATATGCAAATATGCTGAACTGCTCCATGTACATTAGGTATGTTTTGCCTTTGGGTATATTTTCCTCCTCAGTTAATTCCATATTGTGGAAAAATGTGGCATCATGGATTTATTATATTTTGCATTTTGGATGATTTTTTTTTTTTGTTTTGTTTTGCATTTTGGACAAATTTCTTACTTTATAGTGGACGCATTTCTCATTTTATGAGCGCATTTTTTATTTTATGGACGCATTTCTTGTGGACGTATCATTTTATGGACAAATTTTCATTTTATGGACGCATTTCTCATGGACGCATCATTTTATGGACAAATTTCTCACATTCGTCATGGACAAATTTCAGTGCCAGAATCACTTGTGGAGAAACGGCCTTGTGTAAGTTCATTTTTATACTAAGGAATACCTGCATTGTTAACTGTTGAACTCTAACTTGTGAAAACTCAATGGCCAAATTAGTAGCTAATGATACTGACTTTTTTGTTTGTTGTTCTTGCTTAAAATGGCCACAATTAGCAGCTAAGATTAATGATATTTTGTGGCATTAAAACAGCCAAAACTGGCAGCTACTTGAAATAATATAAGTTCCAAACTGTTAGAACTTGAATGTTGTAAATACAACTGAAATGAAAATTGTCAGTTAGTATTGTGATGCAATGTCTGAATCTCAAAAAACTTGCAGAGTATCATCAATGTCACAAATCATAGCTTTAGCTTCATTCACTGAACTATGACTTTGGGTCTGAGTATGTTTTAACTGTCTTTTGTTTCTCTTTTTGTACAGGATTTCCACTGTGGATACTGAAAGAAGCTCACACCATACTCCTGTGGTGTATCAAGGTAACACATCCATCATGTTTGATGGAAATACCAGGTTCAAGTCCTGGCAGGAGTTCTTCTGGATTTACACAGTCGTGAACTTTTGACTCAAGATGTTCATTTTCATGACCCACAATATACTTGAATTTGCATCCAATCTAATTTGAAGTAATTCAATTTCAATAAAATTTGCTACTGAAATTATCTTCTTGCTGCCATCTAGTGGTTGATTTGGTATAACGTGGTTTCTAACCAGGATCCAGAAAAACATGTAGTTGGGTCTGGATTTTATTACATCCATGTTATATTAAAATAAAATTAGATGTATGGTTTTGTATAGTCAATAGGCTTGTACGTTACAGGTATATTATAATACATTTGTTTTTGGCCCAAATGATAAGAATACTTGAAGGGCAGATAGATGTTTTTGATGGCTTCATCATGATTTAAGTGCATTAAAAATTCACCACAGTGCAGAAATAAAAATATCTGAAACTCAAAATTTTAAAGGAGAAGCTGCCCTGACCCCCTCTGACCAATAACTTGTTAATAGAGTGGGTCAGGGTCAAAATTACGGGCTAGTTCTTTACCCCAGTTGCTCCCGTGGCCACAAGTCCTTAATCCTAATAAAAACATGGCAAGCTGGATCTGCTGGTCAATGCTGAATTATGTAGATTTTCTTATCGTAACACCTTAGTCTTTCACAATGATGGAGAAACATGCAGCCTCAGACTTGCATGCAGCCACTAAGTAGAGCTCCATGACTTCGCTGAGCACATTGGGAGCGTTTCTGAACAAACACTGCTGTGCATTTGCCATTCAAATACAGTGCTAACTTTGAAAGTTCATTCAAATGCTGCTGAACAACAAGGAAATAAAAGGAGCTGACAAGATAAGCAATCGCTGACTCAAATGTGAGCCTGCTTCCTGTGCTCACACTTTGATTCTTTGATACCGTGAAAAATTACAGTATGATTGTGTTTAATGGAGAAACTTTCAGACAATTGTCAAGGCGTGGAGCTGTGTCAATTGTGGCCATCTTGTCTCTTTCTGTTATTTAAAAAAAAAAAAAGTCCAAAAGGGAAAAGCAATTAAATGGACTGAGTTAAATAGATGATCACTCAGTAGAAAACTCATAAAACATTCCAGGAGTTATAATCTTTGATTGATTCATGGCATGCTGAAAACTTCTGAGCCAAGGACTTCTGAGCAAAGCAAAATATCTACATTCCACCTCACCAACAAGCCATGATCTCTAAGAAGAACCTTTGTGCATTTGTGCTATAGTGAAATTGAGAAGTTTACAGTAAAAGTTACTGACACCCTTAAAGGAGAAGTAATAGTAATACACGAGTTGGACTATATTCAATGAAAGATAAAGAAAATAATAAAATTCTTAAAGGACCATACTGGTAATTTTGCATGTTTGAGCCCAATAAATACTACCTGCATACATGTTACGTTACTGCCAACCATTTTCCAAAGCATAAAACCATATTTTAGTTTTTGTGTAACTGTCAAATCTGCTAATCTTTAAAAATCAAATGTTCAAGTGGTACACTCTCTTCAAAATTTCACCTGTCAACACTGGAGCACGATTGTAGAAGGCACGGTCACACTCAAACATGCAAAATCACCTGTATAGTCCTTTATTGAAACCCATTTTGTTCATGCATAATTTGCCACAAATTGCAAAGGTTTCAAACTTTTGATTCTGTGCTGAATCTTCCTGAGTCATCTCATGTACCACCAGGGGGCACTTCAATTGCCACTGCTTGTACACATACCACAGTTTGAGAAACGCTGGATCATTACATTAACATTCATGGTTCAGCTCAGTTTATTGGGCTGTGTTGGATTAAATCTTACTGGAATTGTAACCTTTCCTACATTAATTTTCCTACTTTCAAAATCATATAAATGTATGTAAAAATAATCCATTAGGACAGCCAGACCTGTTAGTCCACTCCAAAAACAATACACTGAGGCACGGTGCTTGGCAGAATACTACCTCCAACTGAAAATGCCATGCTTTGCCCTCCTTATGACTGAATCCTCCCTCCTGGACTTGTACAATGTTGTTACTCATTCCAGCCAAGCTAACTGCAATTTCAAAGTGTTATTCCCTGAACATTAACATCAAAAAGCTCCCAGATGATTCTGTAAATTCTTAACAATGATTTACACACAATGTTGGTGACACACTTTACTGCCTCTGAAAATGAATGCCGGGACATAATAAAGTGTTGCATTAAAGTTCTGCTATGCCTCTTTGGAAATTTCCACAGGGTGCAGTCTCTTGCTCTCTCTGTTTTTGTTTCTGCAACAACCCTCAGGGCTCCCAGACAATATTAAGACCTGAAAGAATATAGTCATGGTTTCTCTGAGGCCTGGGGTGAGGGTGGCTGCATGTTTGAGTGTTGCGGGAGTATGTTCCAAAACTGGCAGATAAGATGACAAGCCAGGACAATGCATTTAAACATCATAGTGCATCGTTTTTGAAAGGAAAAAGCATTGGATAACTTATTCACGTGTTGAGGAGCCTGAAATCCTTCAACTGAACTGAGAGCGTTTGCATTCCCAAAATTTGAGGTTTTTTTTTTTTTTGTTTTGTTTTTTTTTTAAAACCTGACACCAACCAAGCTATTAAAGGAACATACTGGGGATTTTGAATGTTTGAGCCCAATAAATACAACCTGCATACACGACATCACTGCCAGTCATTTTCCAAAACATACTGCTGGAGCAGTAAATATTAGAATTGTTTTTCCTACTTTCCATACTGCCATTAGTTTCAGTTCATTCCCATATGCTATTAAAATGAACTTGTAGAGACTTGAAGCATCATTGAGAACAAAATGTCTTAAATTTTTTGTCGAAGTTACTTAATTTAATCAATCTAACATGGAGCTACAGAAAACGTATGTCTCTGCCAACAAATACAGTCCCAGGAGAAGACTGCTTTTATTGAAAAATAAAATGACCATGCCTTCTACAATCGTACTGGAAGTGTTAGCAGGTGAAACACTTACTTTTTAGATGGGTGCATCACCATTTGATTTAGAAAGATGAGGGGATTTGGCAAAATAACACACATAAAAAAAAAAAAATACTGGTTTATAAATATGAAAAATGGTCATCAGTAACGTAATGTGTATGAGGGTAGCATTTTTGTGCTCAACCATACAAAATCACTGGTATGGTCCATACATATCCATGATGACAGGAAAAAATAGATTATGTATCACCCGTCACACCCGACATTAACACTCAATTAAAAGGTCTTCCAAAGAGCAGTTTCATTCTCTCTGTGGTAAATGACTACTTCTTGAATCCTGTTATGAACTCTGATCATCATGTTCACTAAACTTTCTTCCTGACTCATAATTCCATGTGTGCATTCAGGCTTTTCTCTCTGACTGATCATGTAAACTCAGAGAACCCATGATTGTACTGCTACAAGCCCCTGCTGATCAGAGAGAAGCCTGCTGTGAAGCAGGTTAGAGTCTGGTCCGAGGGGGCTGCA
>VXCM01000630.1:3877-106764 GCA_014773175.1 Lucifuga dentata
GGGGGTGTTAAATTTCAGCAGGGGTTTGAAGTAACCAGTGCTATCACTAGTAATTGACTACTGGATTTTTCTCTGTGGAACCTGATTAAGTTATGATTTTAGATATCAGTACTGATCAGTCTGTTCCATGTTCCAGTCTGACAGTCCTGAGATAAAAATCAGGAAGTGTGTGGTGATTAAAGGACCATATCAGTGATTTTACATGTTTGACCCAAATAAATACTACCTTCACATGTGTTACATAATTGCCCAAAGCTTATACTGGAGCGCTACATTTTCAAATTATTGTTCCTAACTTCATGCCATTCCATTAGGCTATAATAATGAACTTGTAGAGATGTGAAATGCACTTGACACAAGTAACTCATCACAGCGAACCACACAACATTATTATTATTATTATTATTATTATTATTATTATTATTATTGTTATTATTATTATTATTATTGTCAAACTTACTTAGAATTTAAAACAGTTAAAGGATGATACTGGCCATTTTGCATGTTTGAGCCTAATATACTCAATTTTCATACATGTTATGTTACTGACAACCATTTCCCAAAGGATAAAACCATATTTCAGCTTTCATGATATTTTGTAAAATCTCTTAATCTTTCAAAATCAAATATTCAAGTGATACACCCACCTTAAAAATCACTGTTTTACCTGCTAATAGTTACACAGCCTTATGAAGTCACGGTTGTTAAAATTTATCGATAAATGCAGGTCTTCTTTTGGGACTATATTCCCCGGTGGAGACATACATTCACTCTGCGCTTTTTATTGCACTTAAACGCTAAAATTACAAAACTTCTAAAAAAACTACCTGATTCATTGACTCATTGTGTTGCAGCGATGTCCTGCAGATAATACAAATAATACATACGAACAGTATAATCTGCTCCCAGTCCAGAGACAGTTGTGGTTCGGTCCAGATCCGGAGCCAGTGTCTGGATTTGAAGGGGTAAAAAAAAAAGAAAGAAAAAAAGAAAAAAAACATCTTATTCTTGCCATTCTAAATGTACATAACATCCAGTAAGGCATTGAACCGTTACATCGATGAACAAAGGAGATGTGCTATCCATGGTCCTGAAAAAAAAAGCCAGGATCAAAAAAACAAGGGCAAAGGTCAGAGGGGTCACTGTGACTCAGAATGATGGACGACTGCTGAACATTATTTTATGTTGGTCCTTTTAGAAAGAGAGGAGAAAGAAATGAAGAAAAGAGAAGCAAAGGATTTGGCTCCAGCCTGCTGGAAACACAAAAAACCAACTGACCCAGCAGGATGCCCTTCAGTCAGAATTATTCATTTCTCAGATGTGTGTTTCCTCAGAGTCAATTCCTCTTGGTGACTGATCTCACACACTTTCACACAGACATAGACAGTCTGGCACACACACACTTTGCTGACAGCTCACGCAGGAGATGACAGGTCTGTTTAATAACCCTTTTGCTATCTCACGCCCATACGTCTGCAGCCCGGCCTGTAAATCTTACTATGTTATTGTTTTAATAACATGAATGTTAGCATTAGCCAAGAGGTAAAACGTCAAACATCAAAAGCCAGAAACATCTGAGCTATATTGGGGTGAAGACAAAGGGCGATGACCCAGCTTGTGAAAATAGCTGGCCGGGCTGACTCAGCAGAGTGTGTGTGTGTGTGTATGTGTGTGCATGTGTTTCATGTTCTTGCAAGCGTGGTTTTGCCTGTATGTAACTTTGTTTATGTGCGTGGGCACAAATGAATGTATCAATAGTTGGTGTGTTGGAGTGCGTGGGTACATAAATGTGTGTGAAGAGTGTAAGCGTGCAAATCACCAAGCAACCTGACTGTGCACAACAAAGCCCTCCAGCTGCTGCTTAATCGGACTTCTCAGCGCTCCGCTTCCTCCAAACCACAAAACCTCATAAAGCTAAACACCCAGAGTTCACTAATGGCATTAATTTCTATATTGATGCCTCTGGTGCTGCTTATTGGGGGAAAACACCCTGATATAGTTTCCAACACATGACTTTGTTTTCCACAATCAGCAGCTCCGCCTTTTAGCCGAGCCAGAGACAGAGGACTCTGAAATCATGTCTGATGGAGATGTATCATAAAAGTGATCTGGAATAAATAGAGAGACATGAGTCAAGCCCTGCATATGTTCCGCTGGAGTTCGTCTGTAGCAGATCATCATGGAATATCTGAAGACGTGTAGGCAGGAATGAAAATAC
The DNA here is from genome assembly GCA_014773175.1 of Lucifuga dentata. Taxonomy (NCBI): domain Eukaryota; kingdom Metazoa; phylum Chordata; class Actinopteri; order Ophidiiformes; family Bythitidae; genus Lucifuga; species Lucifuga dentata. The sequence continues at coordinate 6,096 of VXCM01000630.1, forward strand.
AAGTCAGCAACACATTTTATGCCTCTGGTGTACGTTAAATCCCAAACCAACTCTGACATGACTTAGATGGGGCCATTGCTTTTCACTACCGTAGCCCATTGTGTTTTTATATATGTGAGTAATAAAATAAGCCGGTAAATTCTTTGCTTCTGCCAAAAGAGCCTATTTAAAATGCTGCTGAGTGCAGCAAGCAAGTGAAATGTCTTTATACTATATGTGAGTGTATGGGTTTAGTGGAAGTGTGTGTGTGTGTGTGTGTGTGTGTGTGTGTGTGTTGGGGGTGGGGGATACAGTGGATGCCAAGACTTCCATAATGTTTACTGACACAACACAATTTAATGGTTTCTTTTCAGGGCCAAGTATTGCGAAATTGAGTCTCTTCAAAAGTGTGGCACAATGTTTTGTCTTTTTGCTTTAAGCTGTTTAAATCTGAAAGATTGGACACAACAGCTCAATTGTTCTTTCTGCAAAACATAGAAGGATTGGTTGTCAGTAGCATATCTAGCTAAATCATAGTTTTTTGTTTTTATTTTGTTTTTTTTGTTTTTTTTTTGTTTTTTTGGTAAAATACTCCAACTAGAAGGACGCTCATGAAGCACATACTTACGCCAAGGCCAAACAAACCCATCTTGTCATGTCTTATTCTAATAACATATGTCTTCTTCTTTATGTTTGTGGGTAATTCAACCTCTGCATTTGACTCGTCATAACTACTTGGAGTAGAGGGCAACTACGATGCAAACACACTTCCCTCACTTGTCTCCTTTCCTTGCGTTGTATGCTGCGTTCGTTGTACCTCAGAGTTGGGAAGCCTTAAAGGACCATACCTCCGGTCGTGCATGTTTGAGCCCATTATATTCAATTTTCATACATGTTATGTTACTGACAATCATTTCCCAAAGGATAAAACTGTATTTCNATTCAATTTTCATACATGTTATGTTACTGACAATCATTTCCCAAAGGATAAAACTGTATTTCAGCTGTCCTGATGTTTTACAAAATCTCTTAATCTTTCAAAATCAAATACTGAAGTGATACACCCACCTTAAAAATCCATGTTTCTCCTGCTAATAGTTTTGCAGCCTTATGAAGTCATGGTCATTTAAATTTTTTGACAAATGCAGCTCTTCTTTTGGGACTATATTCCCTGGTGGAGACGTACATTCACTCCACACTTTTTATTGTGCTTAAATGCNGGGACTATATTCCCTGGTGGAGACGTACATTCACTCCACACTTTTTATTGTGCTTAAATGCTAAAATTACATAACTTCTAAAACAAAAACTTGAATACATCTTCACAATGATGGATTACTTATCCCAAGAACGTTTCAAGTATCAACAAGTTGATTTTAATAGCGTACCAGAATGAACTGAAACCAATGGTGGTCTGGAAGGTAGGAAAAACATTTTTAATTCACTGTTCCAGTAGTATGCTTTGGGAAATGATTGTCAGTAACATTACATTTATGAAAATTGAATATATTAGGCTAAAACATGCATCATCGTCAGTATGGTCCTTTAACTTGGGATTCCATCATTTATGACCAAGCTATGCTCAGGTGAAATGACATAGGAGACGACATTAAAACTTCTTTGTTTGCTCCCTCGGACCAAAAGAAGCTACATTTAAATATTTAAAACAGCACTGTCGGTGTTTTATGTTTAACCTGCTAACTGTCTGTATGCTAATCGATTTAAAGAAAATACTTCTTAACATATATTATAAGTAGAGAAATTACTGTTTATTGTGAGCAGCCGTATTAAAATGTCACCACTGAACTCAGAGCTGAGGAAACTTGTCTGAGTTTTTGAGTAGGAATTCCAAGTTGAGGGAGATTTTGTTTGACTTTTCCCTGTTGGAGGTTGGAAATTCTAAGTCCAAGTTGACTGCAGCATCGTTCCCATGCACTGAAAACACGAGGAAAACACAAGTACAGAAGAAGTGAGGAATGATGATTTTAAAGAAACCAGCAAGTTTCATCTGAAGCAATGTCAGTTTTTTGCTTCTGTCCAATCAGGACATTTTACCCTGATTGGACAGCTTTATCCCTTTGTTTGAGATTTTTATTTGATATTGATGAATTTGGCAAAATATGGGGAAAGAAATCTCCCAATGTTAATAAATCATTTAAGAAATTCCTGTATCCTCCCCTGGATCGACACCAAAAATGATTAGATTCTTCACTGTTTCATCAACATGAAGTGAAAAGTAACCTCATGTGGAAGCAAAAAAAACCAAAACGTGAAATCTTAATTGAGCAGCAGCCTTCAGAGATTAATTAGGCCTAATTACAGGAAATATTGCAGTGTTGCCATCTTGATCTGGCTCTGAAAATACATCAAAACTCCAAAACTAATCAGCTCCTTGTTCACCTCAGCCAAGTCTTTCTCATCAAACCTTGTATTTTATTTAAACTCTAGATAGCTTTTGAACTGTGAGCTGGAAGTCGTGCTGCACAAACGTGTGAATCTGTGGACATTCACTGGTGAACACCCAAGTACAGACAACACAAGAGCTGTTTAGCTTTGGATCCAAAATTAAGACCGTTTCTCTCAGATCCGTCATCTCAGCGATCAAAACGGTTCACACACAGAGCAGTAATAAAATTCTCATCATTATTCTGATCCCATGCAGTCTGTTTCTTGTTTATTCTGCAAGCCGGTTCAAACGTCTGCTGCCGGTTAAATGGCGCTGCAGCGAGAGTAGGTGGATTTTCTACACAACCTATCTGCATAATGAGCTGCTGGGTCATTTCAGGGTAAAGGAATGGAATGACTTCACTTTTTAGATTATATAACTGTTGAAACTTCCAAAGATTGAGATTAGTATATTTTTCATGGCAATAATTATTTTATATGGTAAAAATGTGTCATATCATATTGACAATATATGGCCCACCTCAATTAAGATTATCAAATTGCATTATCAATTTTTTTTTTTTTTTTTTAATCAGGTTGCAATGACCTCATCCTGCGAAGTTTAATCCTGATTCAGGTAATCTCACTACAAATAAAACATTGTTACAAAAGTAATGTTTTTATTAAAACATACATAGACATAAATAAAAAAGAACACTGAGATAAAGATCTTACAGGTATGCTACAAATCTTGTAGGAGAAACAACATATTCATTCTGCTTTTGGCTAGGCGAGTGCACACAGAATTGTCAAGACCAAGATACATAAATATGATTTTTTTTTTTTTTTACAATGAAGCCCCTGTGTTTGAATAACAAAAAGCGTGTCTACTGTTTCATCTACGTGCTGCATAATGAATGTCGTACAGACATAAAATATAAATGATTTTTTTTTTTACAGCTGAGAGGTCACTTTAACAATGACCTGTCTCTGTACTTCTACAGCTAATAAATAAATATTTAGTGCATATTCCCATTTGCCTCACGAAAGAGCCAAATGAAAAACAAAATTTAAGTTAAAGATGAACCAAACTCAATTTGGCTCCTCGAATTAAAGAACAAGTCTATTCGTGTCATTTGTGGTCAGACAGTCCAGCTATCTGCATTGCTTTTCCACTCCTCTACATACGGATTGATGTCATTTAGTTTGAAATGACGTCGGTGTGTCATTGCCTTCAATAAAAATCACCACTCATTAGACTTTAGCATTTTCAGATGTTTAAAGGACCATACCGGCCATTTTACATGTTTGAGCCTAATATATTCAATTTTCATACACGTAAGGTTAATGACAATCATTTCCCAAAGGATAAAACTGTATTTCAGCTTTCCTGGTATTTTGCAAAATCTCTTAATNATCATTTCCCAAAGGATAAAACTGTATTTCAGCTTTCCTGGTATTTTGCAAAATCTCTTAATCTTTAAAAATGAAATATTCAAGTGATACACCCATCTTAAAAATCTATGTTTCTCCTGCTAATAGTTACACAGCTTTATGAAGTCATGGTTGTTAAAATTTTTCGATAAATGCAGGTCTTCTTTTGGGACTATATTCCCGGGTGGAGAAATACATTCACTCCATGCTTTTTATTGAGCTTAAACACTAAAATTGTGTAACTTCTAAAAAAACCTGAATACACGTCTTGTTGATGATGATAGATTGCCTATCCCAAGAACGTTTCAAGTATCAACAAGTTGATTTTAATAGCGTACCAGAATGAACTGAAACCAATGGCGGTCTGGAAGGTAGGAAAAACATTTTAAATTCACCGTTCCAGTAGTATGCTTTGGAAATGATTGTCAGGAACGTTATGCGTATGAAAATTGAATATATTAGGCTCAAACATGCAAAATGGATGGTATGGTCGTTTAACTGGGTTTATGAAAGCGTTTTTGAAACTGCCATGGAACCTGGCTCTCTCTCAGAATGAATCTTTCATACCAGGTTTCAATGGCACATTAACACTTTCAAAGTCAAAATAAATCACCGTGTGATACTGTTGACTTAGTTACGGGACGTGATGATGCCTGGCCTGCCTTGTTCAGTTTGAGTCAAACATTCGTGCATAAGCTGTTACGAGTTGTGGGAGTTTTATTTTTATTGTGTGATAATTCACAAACCAGCCGTGATAAATCATTTCTCAGTGCAGCTCCCGCTGGCAGATTTACGTTTTAGCTCCTCCCTTTTGGTTTGTTTCGTAAAGCCCGTGATGAAGAGCTCAACTTTATGCCATATGTTTTTGTACATGTCATTTATGTATGTACATGTCTCTCTATGAAGTCACAGACTTTATGTGGAAAACGTCTGTGATGCTGTTTTGACAGAATAACATTTATGAAGCTGTCAGAGGATTTTTCTGCTGTGGCTGAAGTTAAAGACAGAAACAGAAGAGAACATTTTAATCGCTCCTTCACTGGAGGATTTTCAAAAATGTGCTCAACAGTAATCTGAAGAACTACAATGATTAAAAAAAAACAAACTCCAGTGCTACTTTGAATAGTGTTGAACTTCATGAAGACCTACATGTCTCATTGTTACATACGGCTGTGTGGCGAGACAAAAGCTCCCTCAGTGACTAATGATTTGTTTTTTCCTCTTAAATCACTCCAAGGCTGATTTGGTGAAGAGCAATGTGTGTAAAAAAATAACAAATAGGCAATAAAAACATACTTTTTAAAAAAAAAAATCAACATCATAAAATCGCTAATCTCTCAAAATGACAAGTGCTAGTGGTTCTTTGGCATATCAAATGTTCAGTAGCGCGTCTGCTCCCATGTGACCAATTTTCAGTTCCCTAACTTTATGGCCCCAAAATACGTCCCTTCCCCCTCCGGGTCCAGCATCCAGGCGTTGGACACGTTGACGTACAAGGCATCTCCCTCCTCCAGCCTGACCCCCCGGCCCTGCTGGGCGCAGTACATGTTATAGTTTGTGTTCTCCCAGCGCATGGTGCTGCCCGTCTTCATCAGCACGGCGGCCTTGCTGTTCTGTTTGATGCTCTCGCGGTAGACGTACTGGATGAGCTGGGCGTTGCTGACGTCCAGCGGTGGGGCGCTAACCTGGCCGCTGTCATCCGGTACGTACACGTAGTAGCGGAAGCAGGTCTTGGCGTAGATGTAGTAGAAACCTGATTCCATCACCAGCAGTTTGCCCTTCTGGTAGCCCATCCTGTGGCGGTGACCATGAACCTCGTCCCAGTCAATGGTGATGGCTTTTGGCTCGCCCTCTGCACGGCGACAAAAGCAGATTAGACATAAAGGTAGTAAACAGGAAAGTGAATTTTTGTTAATCTATCCATCTTAACACAATGGTACATGAAGTTATGAGGCGTTACCGAGGTAAGTACGAAACAAGGATCAATCAAATCTAACTACAAAGACAGAAATCTCTCTCTGTGGCACCAACATCTCTAGAACCCGGCAATGTATGAAGTGATAGGTATATAATGCTTAGGACCCAAGGACGTGCAGTGTCGCATGTGAAGTTGTTTGGATGAGTGGTTCTCAAATTGAGCTGTGCCAGTAAAAAGTAGTCCGCATGGCAGGATACACTCCGGGCGTGGCAGCATATGCTCCGGTCCAGTGCCACGGTCTCAACTGACCCTGTACAGCAAACAAAGCTAGCTCACGAGAACGTGCAGAACAAAATTGTGGCAAGCCAGGGCCTCGCATCAGTGTGGTGTTGTGCCGAAATCTGCATCCCTGCAGAAAATTGCATCCCCCACTATAAATAATTTTCTGATGAAGGAATGAAATCAAGTTAATAGCTCACATTTGGGGATATTTGGATATGACAGGGTGAGTTTGGTGTGGTGAAACTCATCAGGTCTGAGGAAGGAGGAGGAGATGCATTTTTTGGCAAGTGGCTCTTCTGCTGAGATTTGCATCTCCAGTGTAAATAACTTTCTGAAGATGAAGGAATGAAATTACATTAAAAACTCATATTTGGGTTATTTTGGTGAGACAGGGAGAGTTTGGTGAATGTAACCCTCAGGTCAGAGAAAGGAGGGGATGCATTTTTCGGCAGAAATAACAAACAACTAAGAATGGAACTGAATCGCTGCTTCCCAATAGACTTACTGTAGGTATTACTGCTCAGGACCCAAGGACGTGCAGTGTTGCGTGTGAAGTTGTTTGGATGAGCGGTTCTCAAATTGAGNGGACCCAAGGACGTGCAGTGTTGCGTGTGAAGTTGTTTGGATGAGCGGTTCTCAAATTGAGCTGTGTTATGTGCTGTTATTGCCTGTTAGAAGTGCCATAATGTTTGATAAAAGTTGTTCAAAGGAATAAATATTGTCTTGGATTACATATATAATCTATTGTCTGCGAGTGGGGATGCGATTCTCGGCAGGGACGCAGTTTTTGGCACAACACCAACCCGTTCCCAACAGGCACGTTTTGAACGGGCACTGCACTAGTCTAATCTAAATCAATACTAATAAAATCTGAATCATAATATGTGTCAGACACACGATATCAAGTCAGATGGCGTCAGATCGTGAATCGTGAATAGTTGCACTAGGAATCAGGAAAACATTAACTATGCAGGCAAAAATGTGTCCTCGCCATGTCATCCATCTGTGGGGTTTGTAGATGCGAGTCGCAGCAGCTAGATTATGAGATTTTGGTGCTAAATTTCACTCAGAAGTCTGTAGCAGGCTAAATGAGCCTTTGGTGGACGTGTCTCATGCTGTGATCGAGGACCAAAGATTCCATCACGATTCTCTCATCACGATTGTTTAACTTTAGTCTCTGACAGCCAAAACTTTCACCATCTGACCTGAGTCAATCTCTATGTAACAGACAATAAGAAGTTACTTCAGAACAGACTGCTATATAACAGTGATTCTGCATGTTTGAGCCCCATAAATACAACCCATATACATGCTACATTACTGCCAACTATTTTCCAAAACATACTACTGAAGCGGTACATTTTTAAATTGTTTTTCCTACCTTCCAGACTGCCACTGATTTCAGTTCATTCCAGTACACTATAAAAATCAACTTAGAGACTTGAAACGTGCTTGAGATAAGTAATCCATCACAACGAGCCAAATGTCATTCTTACTTTTTGTCAAAGTTAGTTAATTTAACCAATCCAACATAGAGAGGCACATGAGAAAATGTATGTCTCTGCAAGAGAATATAGGAGAAGACGGCTTTTACAGAAAAATTAAGGGTGACTGTGCCTTCTACAATCATGCGTGTTAGCATGATAGTAGAAGGCATGTATCACCTGAACATTTGAATATGAAAGATTAGGAAATTTGTCAAAATAACCCAAAAACTAAAATAGATGTTTTATGTTGTGGAAGCTGGTTGGCAATAATGTAATGAGTATACAGGTTGTATTTAATTGGCCCAAACATGGAGAATTACCGGTATGGTCCTTTAATGTACCAGTATGTGATGATTAGTTACTAGATATCTTAAATCTGCTTACTAACCACATGCTTAACAAATCATGTTCTGTATCAAATGCATCTAACCAATAACCAGTGAGCATTACTTCCTTATTATTTACAACATACTGAGATGTCACTAGGAATCCATCATTACTTCATGGTTACTTCACCATTACTTACCATTTTGTGTACTTTACTTAGTTACTCAGGAACTACTCGTTAACCATTTATTGATAAGCACATAAGTATTCAATTATACATTACTTGTTCCTTGGTAATCTCATTTTTTTATATGTTATTTTATAGGACCATACCGGCCATTTTGCATATTTGAGCCTAATATTTAAATTTTCATACATGTTACATTACTGACATTCATTTTCCAAAGGATAAAACCATATTTCAGCTTTCCTGATATTTTGTAAAATCTCTTCATCTTTCAAAATCAAATATTCAAGTGATACACCCACCTTAAAAATCAACGCTTCTCCTGCTAATAGTTACACAGCCTTATGAAGTCACTGTTGTTTAAATTTTTCCATAAACACAGGTCTTCTTTTGGGACTATATTCCCTGGTGGAGACATACATTCACTCTGCGCTTTTTATTGCACTTAAACGCTAAAATTACGTAACTTTGAGAAAAATACCTGAGTACACGTCTTGTTGGTGATGATAGATTACCTATCCCAAGAACGTTTCAAGTATCAACAAGTTGATTTTAATAGCAGAATGAACTGAAACCAATGGAGGTCTAGAAGGTAGGAAAAACATTTTTAATTCACCATTCCAGTAGTATGCTTTGGGAAATGACTGTCTGTAACATTATGTGTATGAAAATTGAATATATTAGGCTCAAACATGCAAAATGGCTTTAAGGTGTGGACTCATGATAAAAAAAAATGAGTTATAATACAAATCATGAGAGATGAGTTAATGTAGCAGGACGATCAAACGCAGCTGACTCACTCTTGGCGTATTCTTGTTGCGTTCTGATTGGTAGATGAGCGGATGGCAGGCTCTCTTTGGGAGTCTTGCACCGTCTGTTTTTCCTCGGGTCTCTCAGCGCGTTCAGCACCGGCTCTGTCTGCACTTCCTGTGAAACAAAAACAGGAGAAAGGTCAACTCCCAAACAGCGACCGAATGACAGAATGTCACATTGTACGTGTGTTATTCTACGCTGAGAAGCTCAAACTTACACAGACATCGACAGTTCACCCCCAGGCCACAAACGACTTCATCATAAAGCAACAACGATACTGTTTTGACAGATTCAACCGCGGCTTTGTTCTGCTGTCTCTTAGAATAACTCTGGATTGATGCTGAGCCGTCTGCGTGGGGATCCGATGACACGCACGTGTAAGCGAATAAGAAGGAGCATGTGTGTGTTCATGGATGCGTGTCTGCGTGCGTTATCCATAACCGGTTACGGAGGCGGTTGAGGCGGCGACAGCGAGGCCTCCTGGTGAGTGTAACCTTTCAGATGGACTCAGCTTCTCACGGATTTGACGCAAATTGTCAGGGTGGATTCAGCTCGGAGGGACGATTGTGTTTGGAGGCGGATGACACACCACCAGCCGCGGGTCGAGTTTCTCCCAGGCAAGACGGAGCAGATATTCTCCAGGAAAACACCGTTTCCAAGCAGGTAAACACTGCCAAACCTCACGTTTGGCACGAGGTGAAACTCTCAGGTGTGAGCGGTTTTGCTTTCATGCCTCTGCCTCACACACTCACACTTTCACAACACACCAATGTCATTTTTTAGAAGTTGCATATGAACGTTAGCTTAATTTTACCAGACACAAATTTAGAAAGTCTTTGCTTATTAAATATGTATCCAGCTGTAAGTTACACCAAAATCCCTGTAATATAATTGTGAAGTTCTACTCTGCACCTATTTGTACGTTGATAGTTATAACAATACAGCTATTTTTTTTCCTGTGCACACTATTTGGTACATAGAGTTATGTAAATACAAAAATAATTCATAAGAAAAACTGTTACGTCAATACAACAATTTTTGGTCCCAAGGATAACACTCATTTTTACTATGCACAGTATGATGCATGACCTGGCACAACCAGTGTGCACTATTTGCACAAGTACCATTTGGACGATGCACAGCGAATATATAGTAATATAATATAGTAATAATATATATAGTTTGGGGTTGGCTCTATTTTTAGTGATTTTGGGATTTATTTTTTTTAATATTTCATGACTCCTACGCCTCACAGTACGAAGGTCACGGGTTATAGTGCAGTCTCGTCTTATATTTTATCTTTTATAAATTTATTTTATTTTTTTTTCTTATATTTTTTCATGATCACACTTAACACTTTCAAATCATGCACACATAAGATGCTTCACATAAAAGAAAATCCCAAGTAATGAATTCATACAAAAAAAAAAAAAAAAGNAAAAAAAAAAAAGTGACTTGGGCCATTTAGTGTGGAGTTTGCATTTTCTCCCCTTGTGTTGCGTGGGTTTTTTTTTCCCACCTCCAAAGACTTGCAGGTTAGTGAGTGTGTGCGTGTGTAGAGAATGGATGTGTGTATGGTACTGTGTTACTGTCATTTATCCAGGAAGTGTTCTTTTCTGACAGTTTCATCCTTTTTTTATGGGTGTGTGACATGGCTGCCATAATAAAGCCATTTCTAACTGGATTAAATAAAGTAATAATGAAATAATAAAGTAATTAAAATACTCTCTACATATACTCATATACAAAGACATATACAAACAAGTATCTAAGTGAAAGTGTGAATGTTAGCCTTTTCCTGAGGCGATGGAGTCGTTACAGCGATGGATCTTGAAGGTGTTACAACATGTTTTCTTGCTGGCTGTCTAATTTCCTTTTGATTCAACAATCTCAGGCATGCTAGGAATGTCGCCTCAACCCTGAGCGAGCCAACTCTCAGCCAACGTTAAAAAAAAACAAACATGCCACCTCTGAGGACAAACAGATAAATGTTCCAAATAAACCGAAGCAGCAACATCATGAACATGGTTTTTGCACGTTAGAATTATGCACTTGTGCTGTGGTAAGATTATAACATATTACTAGAAAGTATTTCCTCACAGCCCAATTCCAGACAAATTTGCACAGCTCTCGCACTAAGATTAGCACCGTCTGTCCTCCAACAACAATTTGCTGCACAAACATGTTTATGGAGCAGCAACTTGGAATGAGACAGGGTAAACAAGGCCTCGCCAAGGCCGTAATGTAATTGTGAACGTGCTCCCAAATGGCCCTGCACTGTGGGATCTATCTTGATCTGTGGTGAGCCCGTGTCATATCTCTTTAACTGTGGAGAGAAGAGATTATTTAAACAAAGTAGCAACGGCTTGGCAGCATCCTGATCTGCAGCGTGATCTGCACAGCCATGAAGAAGGAGGAATATACGTTGGGTAAGCGCTGACTGCTTCCATGTCTCTGGCGCAGGAATACCGCAGGCTTCAGTTCCAGCCCTGCAGCGACACGCCACACACATCATTCAGCTCCAGAGTTGTGAGGAGCGGTTTCTGAGAGGCTACGATGGAACAAAAGTCCTCTCACTCAGAGCCTGGCCACCAAAGCCGGCTGTCCCTCTGCGTTTTCTCCTGCTTCACTCAAACCTCCCCCTCCTCTTCCTCCTCCTCACACAGAGCTCCTCATGCAGATCATGAGCTGTCAGTTCTGATTCATTAAAGGACCATACTGGTGAGTTTGCGTGTTTGAGCCCAATATACACAGCCCGCACACATGCTACATTACTGACAACCAATTTCCAAAATATAAAACCATATTTTAGTTTTCATGTTGTTTTTCCGAATCCCTTAATCCAGTCACCCTCAAACTCCGGACTCCGGTCCAGATCTGGACAGAACCACAACTGTCTCTGGATTCTGAGCAAGTTATACTTTTCATATGTATTATTTATATTGTCTGCGAGACATTGCTGCAATGAGTCAAAATTTTCCTCAGCGGAAAAAGCAAAACCAAATGTCCAACTGCTCCAGTGTCTGTGTGAGCGTCTACTCTGTTTTGGTTTGGTCCAATCACATTCAGTGTCCCGCCATCGCTATGACACAGCGTTGGGCTCATTGATAGCACAGGTGGTTTCATCAGCACCCTTCCTCCTGACACCTTAAATTCCCAGTAAAAATTAGGATCCCAGTCCACCTTAATAAATGGACCTTTGTCTAATTGAAAATTTTCTTTGTGGACCTTTAGGATTTTTATTGGAGTACCCCTGCCTTAACTTTCAAACTCAAATGTTCAGGCACTACACCCAGCTTAAAATTCAATATTTCACCTGCTAACACTTTATGCAAAATTGCAGTAGGCTCAGTTGTTTTAATTTCTCGGTAAAAGCCGTCTTCTCCCGGGACTATATTCCCCGGCGGAGAAATACATCGTCTTTCATGCAGCTCTGTATTGGATCAGTTAAATAAAGTTACTTCAACAAAAATTTTAACAGACATTATGTTCGCTGTGATGGATTGCTTATTTCAAGCATGTTTCAAGTCTCTACAAGTTGATTTTTTATAGCACACTGGAACAAACTGGAACCAGTAGAAGTTTTGAAGGTAGGAAAAACAATTCTAATTCTAAACTATTGCTCCAGTAGTATATTTTGGGAAATGGTGGTCAGTAATGAAACGTGCTCAAATATGCTAAGACGCCAATATGATCCTGTAACATTTCAGGATCCTTGATGTTCTTTCCCCTCCTGACACACACACACACACACACACACACACACACACACACACTGTAGAGCTGATACTTGCCCACCGAGACCTTTACTTCAGCAAATCCTCTGGCCTGTTGGTGGAGAGTACCGGTGGTCTCGGGACCGACCCTAACACAACACAGCGTGGGCCAAGTGGACCTGTCGCCCTGACACCTCATAAAGCTCCCAGCACGCCCGCGTCTCCTCTGCTGCGTGAGAAACGACCGGTGGCTAACGACACAATGAGCTCCTCAGTCCCAGGCAGGCTGGGTGGTTTGTGTAAGTCCTCCACCGGGGCTTCCCAGGGCAAATACAAATACATAATTTCAAAAGAAATTAAAGCATTATGGGAAACCAAACACCGCTAAAGCAAAGAAGCCCTTTTCTTCTGTGTTGTTTTTACTTCCTGGAAAGTTTTTGCTTTCGCTTAGCAAAAATCCGTGCCAACAATCTGGTGGCGACTTGCAAAATGGATTTAGGGAAGGAAAAAAAAAAAAAGGAATCAGTCTTCAACACCAAACAATTCCAGTTTTACAACTTCCTTATGCCGCCGCTGATGATTGAAGGCTGCAGGAATGCTGCAATCAGCGAGGACGATGAATAACAGCAAGTAACAGTCGATCTTTGCTGTCTGAACGAACGGACTGAACCAGAAGCTGCATAAGCTATTTGAGCCTGTATCAGCTACAAAAAGGTGTGTTTCCTGCTTTCCTAGCCTGTGTGATGATGCAGCGTTTGGTGCAGATGCTGTGGTACACCCTGAAAGCCATGGACTTAGCATTATAAGTACAGAAGTGAGAATGATTTACGTTTTACCCTTAGGAAGAAATACCTGTGAGGCTTAGAGGGATGACAGCTTGTTGCTGATGTCTCCATTTTCATTCAGCTTAAACTGTCTTTGACCTTGATTATATTTCAGGTATTTTCCCCACAGTTTCCTTTTGCCGGCATGTTAATGACTAACCGCAGCAAATCCATCAGAGTCTGATGACATTAGCAGGTATGAAGGTTGATGTAATAACAGACACAGGAAGAAAATGCTTCTAATGCAGTGTGCCTGAGTGGATTGTGCTCGTGTCAGGGGTCGTGTCAGGGGTCGACTCACCTCTATGGGCCGATGAGGAGCCGTGGACAGATCTACCTGCAGAACGAAACAGAGGAGCTGAGGTTAGAGGTCAACTTAAATACCACGTTTGTCCATGAACACAACACAGTATCAGTTGATTTTGTGTATTTATATTTTGACAGTATATGTACAGTATATGTACATGCAATAACAGCGATCATACCAGGTTGTCATATCTCAACTGCGTAATGAAATCTTAGTCATAATCAGTGTCAGACAGTAAGATATCAAGTTTGATGCATGACTGAGTGTGCGAGGAAAACTTGGTGACTCAACGACAAGCAGGAAAAATGTTTCTCCTGTAAACACGTGTGTGTGTGAATGTGGAAGAGACAGATGTTTAATTTCTTTGGAAAAGTGAATATATTCCCTCGTTTCTTCTGTACAGCTCCATGTTGGACTGGTTCAATAAAGTTTCTTTGACAAAAAGTTTAGCTGGCTGTAAGGCAGGAAAAAACAAATTTCATTTATTGCTCAGTTACAGAAATATGTTTCTGTAACTGAGCAGTTACAGAAATGGTTATCAGTAACGTAATGAGCATACAGGTTGTATACATGTATATTGAGCTTAAACATACAAAACCATGGGTATGGTCCTTTAAGGGCTAAACTGCTCATGGTATTCTAGGAGGTGTTCACCCACCTGCTCTTTCATCATTTTTACCTGACATCTTTTGGAGAATGTTCTCCTGACAGGTGTGAGTGGGAGGAGTATTTCATACAGTAAATTAGCATAGTTCAAGTTTTGTACACGTGTGTGTGTGTGTGTGTGTGTGGGGGGGGNTGGTCACATGTCACTCTGCATTCCATCACAGCAGGAACCGATCTACAGCCTGAACACAGACTCGCTTGTTCCCTTCAATAGCTGAACACTGCCAATAGTATCAGCAGATACAATATATCGGTATCACATATATTGGCAGAAATTGCAGTAATAAATGTTTATAGGCTGTAATTTTATGGATATTTGAGCCTTATTTTCCTGATTTTACATTTAATATCTTTTTATTGCACTTCTGTTTTTAATCATACCATTTAATAATGATTTCACTTTCCAGGAAATTGTACAGCCCAAATTTCCCTGCTATGTGATATTTACTATTATCAAGTTTCCTTCCTCTGTACATATATTTGTCATAACTCTCTCTCTAAATAAAAAAAAACAATATCATCAAATATATTGTTATTAGATTTTTCAAACTTTCAAATTCTGACATCAGTATCACCCCTAAACCCTAGTATCGACTGGGCTCTAAAAACACCTTATATTTATTGTATTTATACCAAAAATGGGTATTATGTGTGTGTATGTGTGTGAGTGGATAGGCATACATGCAGGTATACATCCCACATGCATAACATAACACAACATAACACAACACACACACTTTTTGAACCCGAGTCATTTTTTTTAAAGCTCTCTCTGGCACGGCGCTGAGCGGATTCCTGCTCTCCTCTCCATCTCCAGTAAGTCCTACAGGTGATGATGGTTCCACGCCAAACTCATGAAAAACTCTTGAGTCACACTGAAAGTGCTGCCATATGCTCCTGCTGCTCATTTAAAGGACTATACCACCCAATTTGCATGTTTGAGCCTAATATATTCAATTTTCATACATGTTACATTACTGACAATCATTTCCCAAAGGATAAAACCGCATTTCAGTTTTCCTGATATTTTGCAAAACCTCATAATCTTTCAAAATCAAATATTCAAGTGATACACCCACCTTAAAAATTGATGTTTCACCTGCTAATAGTTACACAGCCTTAAGATGTCACAATCGTTTAAATTTTTCAATAAACACAGGTCTTCTTTTGGGACTATATTCCCCGGTGGAGACATACATTCACTCTCTGCTTTTTATTGTGCTTAAACACTAAAATTATGTAACTTCTAAAAAACCTGAATACACGTCTTGCTCGCAATGATGGATTACCTATCCCAAGAACGTTTCAAGTATCAACAAGTTGATTTTAATAGCGTACCAGAATGAACAATATGGGGTCTGGAAGGCAGGAAAAACATTTTTAATTCACTATTCCAGTAGTATGCTTTGGGAAATGATTGTCAGTAATCTTGCATGTATGAAAATTTATATTCTGCTCAAACATGCAAAATACCTGGTATGGTCCTTTAAAGCCCAGAGCAGCTGTCTGTGGGCACATCTGTCCAATCAGAGCACCAGGCAGAGAAAAGCATCATCAGATCAATATTATTACTCCTGCAGGTATTATTACAGCCATAAAGGTGTCAAATTTCTCTCTCTCTCTCTCTCTCTGTTCTTTTGGCTTTGTTACTCTTTTGCCTCCCTCCTTTAATTCTTCTTCTTCGTTTTCTTCTTCTTTTTCTTCTTCTTCTTCTTCTTCTTCTTCTTCTTCTTCTTCTTCTCTGGCTTCAATCCAGCCCATAACTACATAACTACATCACTACCACCCTGCAATGTGTTTATGCCAAAAAACAAGTCAGAGAAATCTAACACACAAACACCGAGGGAGGGAGGGAGGGAGGGAGGGGGAGAGAGAGAGAGAGAGAGAGAGAGAGAGAGAGAGAGAGATGCTCTTCAGGTAAACTTAAAGCATCCTGACACCGTGGACATGCGGTCTGGTCTCTCAGCTTGTTGAAACACGACAATTAAGCTATTCATCTCCAAAGCTTTCATAAAGTAATAAAAACAGACCCGGAAGAATATAAATATTATTTTACAACTAGAGACAGAGTCAAGTGGACATAAAGCGATAAAGATGATAAAGTTGGCCTGACAAAAATGACCACGCTGTTTTCTGCACGATCGGTTTATTTTACAAGTTTAAACATCATCGTAGAAAACTCCGTGAGCATTTCCAGACTTGGGTTCTGCTTGTTCTCCGGAGCTTTTCAACATACGACAGATACAAATGACAAATATAAATCCCAAATGGCATGTAAACATACGCGTGAAAAATTGCAGGCTGGGCAGGCTGAAGTGAAAACATCTGTACTGTACAAACATCTCGCATGATGACATTTTCACGGCGAGCGTCGGGATGCTGAGACGTTATCTCCTCACTACGGATTTGTGAGATGCAAACATTGGAGAAAAAAAAAAAATGATGTTGTTGAAATAAGTAATCACCGTGGAAAATTTCACCAGAGGCTGTGTGAGATGTTATCAGTCGGAGTGTTTTAGCAGTGGGGTGAAGAGTTTCCGAAGTTCCTGCGCCTTCAAATTGAGCCAATAAAATCTTGTCGCAAAAAATAAATAAATAAATAAATAAATAAATAAAAATTAAAAAAATTAAAAGTGCAGAATTGGCATGAAAAGATGTGTTTTTTCTTTTCTTTGAACTTTTGAAACTGGGTTTGACTGACTTCACTTTGAAAACCTCAGATTGTAAAATGTGTCACGGAGCCGCGTGGAAAACATTTCGGGCATTTTACGGGCATTATAAAATTGCGCAATTCTGTCGGTATCTTTAATCTCGCGCAGGGTAACAATATCTGGAGAGATCTTAGTTGCAGTCACACAAAAAGTTGCTAATGCTGGTATCCGTGCGTGGCCGGGTGACTCTGCAATAAGTCTCGAGTGCTCCTTAAACCCCTAAAAAGAAAGTGAGCAGAGCGCACGGCGCGTTACCGGGCTTACCTCCTGCAGATAACCGGTCAGGTGTAACAAGATCGCCACGCTGGAAGCCACCTGAAGCAATCCCATAACAGCCAGCGTCCCGAATAGGAGCGGCCGGTAAGTCGGTTCAGAGGTCTGCACCGGGTGGAAGCGGTGCTGCCCTGCCTCCATGTCGACGGTGTTCCGCAGGTAGCCTCTGTAGTCGCCGTGGGTAGCTGCCATGATGCGCGCTGCGTGTGCGTTCAGCCCCGCGGCCAGATCCTGGACTCAATGCGAGGAAGCGAGCGGCGACGGAGGAGCGCCTATAACGCGGGTGGTGGGCGGGCTGACGTCTCCTTCCGCAGCCAATCAGACACGCGGAGGAATCCCCTGGACGCTCGAGATCCGCGGATGGGAAGACAGAGCAGCGCGACAGAGGAGAGACAGACAGGTCCTGAGCGTGTGACAGGTACAGCCGGTGTTTTATGGGTCCTTAGCAGAAAAGGCGTAAACACGTCATCCACCCATTTTCTGCGTCCACGCCCACTCACTCACAGCTGGATTTCAGAGCGTTCATGGATGAAGTGGAGATTAAATGATGGGAATATAATCGAGTAAAGGCACCAGTCAGGAGTTTGCACACTTGTGTTGTGGTGCAAAAATTATGCTAATGCTTATTTATAGAGCAGAAAAAAATGCTGCTATTTGTTTAGAGTGGTAATGATTATGATCATGTTTATAAAGCATTAATCAGCATTTTTAGGCTGGAGGATCATTAGTGTTCCACAGTCAATGTAAAGAAATATATAACTAGGTATTAATAAGTAAGAACTAACAGTATTGTCATTTGGTACATTGGGAATATGAGTTTTTGTTTATTTATTTATTTTTTGTGATTATGTTTGTTTTTCTTTACTTTTTTTTTTTTTTTTTTTTTGCATTGGTTGTATTTATGTAAGTCTCAATTAGTTTTGGTATTGGTGACCATTTGGTTCTCATACTTTTTTTTAACCAAATCAAGCCACCAACTTTAGGAAATATCACAATAAAAAAAATAAAAAATAAAAAAAATACTTTCATTTGAACATGTGTGCTGTACCAAAATTGACCATAAAACTTTCTGTAGAAAAAAATAATCAAATTTATAATTACAAGATAATACTCATTTGCCATAAACAGTACTTCCATAGATTTAAACTGCTTTGATTCTCTGCAGAAATTTCGGTCATATGGTCTACCACCAGGGGGCGCACCATTAAGCACCACCAATGATACATATTCCACAGCTTTAGAACCCCTGCTACAGTCTGTATTATGTCTTTATCGAAAACCAATCAAAAACAAGCTGATATATCTCAAGGTTTATCCTCTTTCACTAAATCTTTATACAACATTTCAACATTTGTATACAAAATATCCACTGTTCTGCAGGTGATACACACCTCTAAAAAAAATCTGCATATAAATGCAGATAAAACTGAAGTAAGTCATAAATCACAAAAATATAAATTTATTATTCATTCTCCAACTTGGTGCATTGGTCCTTAATGTTGTCAGGAACTGGAGCAGACTGGGTGCTGCTGGTTTTGCCCTCTCAGCCGTGACCAGCTCAACCATTCATGTTTCTTCAAAGGAAAACTAAACTATTGACTTGGAATGTGTAATTCCTTGGAATTTATCAAGTAGGAATGTGTTGTTTGTGCATTTATCAGTTTGTGTTTGTGCATTTATAAGTTGCTGTTTGTGTATTCATCAGTTCCTGGTTTCGTGCTCTGTTCTCTGGAATTAGCCAAAAAAAAAACAAAAAACAAAAACAAAAAAATCCCTGGCTTGTTTTCATCTTGTTCAGAATGCAGCAGTTCTTGGATAACATGATATCTCTCCAGTTCATGCACATTTTATTGATCACGTTTAAAGCAGAGCTGCATCTGGCTCTCATATAACCATACTATAGACTTCCTGAGCTCCTCAGATGAAGCCCTGCTGGATATTTTTGATTTGAGGACTAAAGTCATTTGGGTCTTTGCCATTAGGGCTCCAGAACTTTTGTTTTTTCTTTCTTTCTCTTTGGCTTTCATGTAATTTTCCATTTATATTAGTAATACTCATATATCTTAAAATGGTCATCTTAACCTTAACCAGTTATGTCTATTTATTTTCTCTTTTTTTCTCTCTCTCTCTTTTGAGATTCATATCCTATTTAATCTAACTTTCTGCTTTTATTTAATTTGAGGGCAGTTTTTGTTTTGAAACATCTGAAAAACCGGGGGTGGAATATGGATATGTGGATGTGTTAAATCAGCAAAGGAAGCATAAATTCTCTGGTTTGAGTCCACATTTTAAGAGCATGACAAATATGAGAGAGATAAGGGATCCTCACACTAGGAATCTGGTGCACTAGCGGTGGATATGGTATTTGTTGTGTGAGAGAGACAGAGCACAGCAGATGAAGCTTGAGGAAGAGGTGCAATGCAACAAAAATGTGTGAGATTACATCAAAAATTGCCATTTAAATATCTGCCAATCATGCATGTTTGAGCCCTATAATACTACCCGCATACATGTTATGTTACTGATAACCAATTCCCAAAACATAAAACCATTTTAGTTTTCCTGTTATTTTTTTCAAATCCCCTAATCTTTGAAAATCAGAGATAAGGTGATACACACACCTTAAAATTTAATGTTTCAACCGCTGACAGTTATGCATTATACCGGTTATTTTTAATTTCTCAGTTAAAGCCATCTTCTCTTGGGACTATATTCCCTGGTGGAGACATACATTGTCTTCCATGCGTCTCCATGTTAGATCCGTTAAATAAAGTTACTTGAAGGCAAACGCTAAAAGATGCTGATAACAGATGTTTATGAATGAAGGAATATGGTTGTGTGATATCTTTTTATAAATTCCCCCCACTATTATCCAAAATTTTACTCTAGTAGTACTTTTCTATAAAACTACTAATACAAATAAGAAAAACTACTAATAAACTACTAAAAAACTACTAATACTATAAGAGTAGTCTTAGCAGAGTTCTCTGGGGATGTGAAAACTTTTCCAGGAAAAAGAAGTTTCAAGCAAACTTAAATCCTGTTGATAAACAGCATAACTGCAGGTTTCAAAAGTGCATCAAAATCTAAATGCAGAATTACTGATTTTGTTTTTAAACATACGACAAAAGCAGAAATCCACTTTTACAGCAACTCCAGAAATTAACATCGAAATGAGAAAATGAAACATCATAATGATTCAGGCTGTGTGGGTGTTTTTGAGTGCATGCAAGTTTCACCACAAATTTCAGCAGAAGACCTTCCTGCCTAAACACACAGTAGTTTCTTCTCATCTTCATGTAACTGTGTTGTTCATGAGCTGAAGGAAGAGATGCTAGTCATTTTACCACATCCTCATGAATGGAATTACATGCTATTATGAGCCCATTGTTGTGAGGTTACACCTTGTTAAATGTGTTATACCAGCCAACATAAACATTCCAGTCGTGTAGAACAATCAAAAAATGCTCGTGTCATGGTGAGTTTCAGTGTTATACGTGTCATTGGAACACATTTGCTGTAAATGAATGAATGCTACCCACAAGATTCAAGTGTCAAATGACAGAAATCATGCAATGTGTTGTGGCTGTTAAGTTAAACAAAGAGCACATTCTGTCATTCCGCCTACTTTCTGACTGATTACGCCATTTTTGGTAAGAGCAGAGGGATCAAGACTATATTTACACTACACATCTCCATAAACTCTGAGTTTCTGCACAGATCAGATTTTTTTTTTTTTAATGGCTTCCTTTTTAGTGACCCATGTCCAATACCTGTTTAAACAGTGTAAACAGCCTTGTGAAAGAGCAAACAAGGCTTTAAAGGACCATCCCAGCAAGTTTGCAAGTTTAAGCCTAATACATGCAACCTACATACATGTTATGTCATTGACAACCAATTTTCAAAACGTAAAACCATATTTTAGTTTTATGATATTTTTTCAAATCTGCTAATCTTTCAAAATCAAATGTTCAGGTGATACACACCTTAAAATTCAATGTTTCATCTTCTAACACTTATGCATGATTATNATGTTCAGGTGATACACACCTTAAAATTCAATGTTTCATCTTCTAACACTTATGCATGATTATAGAAGGGACAGTCGTTTTAATTTCTCTGTAAAAGTTGTCTTCTTCTAGGACTATATTTCCTGGTGGAGACATACACTGTCTTGTGTGCAGCTCCATGTTGGATCAGTTAAATGAGGTTACTTTGCAAAAAAAAAAAAAAAAAAAAAAANAAAAAAAAAAAAAAACAAAAAACAAAAAAAACTTAATAGACATGTTGTTTGCTGTGATGGATTATTTTCCTCAAGTGTGTTTCAAGTCTCTCTACAAGTTGATTTTTATAGCCTAATGGAATGAACTGAAACCCAGCCTGGAAGGTAAAAACAATCTAAAATATAATGCTCCAGTAGCATATTTTGGAAAACGGCTGTCAGTAAAGTAATATATAAGTGGGTTATATATATTAATTTCCGAGAATGAAGGATTGTTGCAGCTTGGTGCAGCAATGGTCACTGCTCCTTCAGTTCTTAGGAACTAAAGATTAGTAGATTACGTGGTTGAAAACTTTGACAACGATCAGTGGATGTCATTGAGTGTGTCAGTGAGGCTTCTCAGTCAGCAGATCATTG
This sequence comes from Lucifuga dentata, assembly GCA_014773175.1. NCBI lineage: Eukaryota > Metazoa > Chordata > Actinopteri > Ophidiiformes > Bythitidae > Lucifuga > Lucifuga dentata. The sequence goes on from VXCM01000630.1 coordinate 28,044, forward strand.
GGTATCTAGTGGCAAAATGCATTTGAAACTAAACAGCAAGTCCAGCTGCTACTTGAAGAGTGTAGGATTTTATGATGCATGAATCACAATGACCAGGAAATTCCAAATTGTGTTTTGATGATCATCACATTGGCAGATATCCAACATGTCAGATATATTTCCACATATGAATATCTGATTCCATTTTCTCTTTTGCCATTTCATGTTTACAATGCAGACTTGTGTTACTTGTACCTGGAAGTGTAAATGTAGCTTTTAAGGGTGTTTTCAGACCTGCAAGTTTGTTTGCTTTGTTCCAAATCAGGAACTAAATTGGTACATTTGTATTTTCCCTTGGTTTCCAAAAGAAATAATGCCAAACGAACCAAAATATAGCAACAAGAAATCATGTGAGAACACCTGCTCTGCTGATTGGTTAGAAATGCTGGGGGCGGAGCAATAAAATCAGGAAAGTTTACTGTAACAGGTTAGCTAAATAACATGGAATAATGACAGAATTGGGGTGTGTTTCTAGTCATAATCATCATTTTGGACATATACTAAACAAAATATGCTAACTATACACAGAGAGAGCACATAAAACATGCTAACCTTCAACATGTTAGCCTAAAGACATGTTAAAGCTTGATATGTTACAATGTTAACCACACAACGGTAACCCTCTTTGGTTCTATCAATAGCAGACCAATAGATCGCCTTATAGTTGCTTCAGAACTAGTTTGAGCATTCACACCACAAATAAAATGCCTCAGAGTTCATTTGGAACTGAACCAAAACCACCTCCTCAACGTGGTTGGTTTGGTCTGCGCCCGAGTGCTATTGCTATGTTCAGACCTGCCTAAATTATCTCTGCTAGACCATGTAGGTGTGAAAACGCTGCAACCGTCTAAAATCATCACTTACTCATCTCCCTTTTTAACCCGCTTACATGTGCATTCTCCAAAAACATGCAGCATTATCACTGGACCACCTCATTAAGGCTGAGCATCCACAGGCGGTCTGGCGGTCAAACATCGTGGCCATTGCAGCATCTAAACATGGCGGTGGCTCCTGTTAGTCCAGACTGACCTGCATAACCTCTCCCGTTTTCCCACTGCCAGCACAACAACAGCGAAGCATTTGAAAGCCCAGCAGAAAACGAGCCTCCTTTAGGAGCAGGACTTATTTTAGGCAGGAGAGTGACAATGGGAAAGGAGGGGCGGGTTGTAGTAGGTTGGGTGAGTTTGCGAAATCCAAGTGAATTTCTGGGGGTGCCAGAGGAGTTCATGGGAGAAAGCAAGCTTTTTTTATGTGCCACCCCCCCCCCCANCCCCCCCCCCAGACCATCAAACCTCATGGCGCTACAATCATTTAATACTCCATCATTATGGGCTTTGTAACTTCATAAAACCGCACATATGATTTTGGTTATGTTGTAGCACAACCACACTGCCAGTTACAACTGCTCTAGTTTTTATAGAACCANATGATTTTGGTTATGTTGTAGCACAACCACACTGCCAGTTACAACTGCTCTAGTTTTTATAGAACCACCTCTGCCGATGTTTTGCTGCTTGCACAGGGACTGAAGTCTCTGATTGGCCAAACATTTCCCCTAACATATATTCGAGCCAAAGCAGCGAGGACATAGACTTTATCTTTCCCACCAGACCTTATGAACTCGTGCCACAGCTCCAGCGACCCCGTGCACTTGGCTGGCCATGGCCCGGTCTTGGCATCAGCTATATGGTACTATGAAGTGCTCCTCTCTTAGTCAGGGGTCGTTAATACACCGTGAGAACCTATGTTTAGCAGTGGGTTTCCTTTGCCCTCAGCTATTTCCTCCAGAAATCAGGAATTGGGGCCAGCAGAGGAAAGATTTTGGGTGGTATTCAGGTTAACGTGCATTTGTTTGGGTTGTCGCACTTTTATTCTGATTGGGTTATTTTGAAGTGTGCACAGACGAATGTATAAATGAGAGAGAGAGAGAGAGAGAGAGAGAGAGAGAGAGTGGGTGTATGTGTTTGGATGGTGTCCATGCCCTGTGTTTTGCTATATAAGACCTGCCAGAAAATGGAACCCGATGCTCGTTTGGCCGATGACAGACAGCCAAAAACCCCAAAGCTGATGAGAAGGAAAAGAAGAAAAAGGGAAGAGAGGAAGTGAATGAGAGAGAGTGATAGAAATCTGCCTATATATCCACATGCACAGATAAAACTTAAGACGGGGTGTTTTCCTCTGCCATTGGCCAACTCTCGCCATTGGCCAACAGGCAGCTGATTGTCTGGTTTTGAGCCTCGCCCTCGCACTCATCCTCATCTTAAACTCAGCAACCTTGCACTTGTCCGTGAACTCTGACCTCAGCAGTTTACCCAGATATGGAGGTATTGGGTTATGGGTGAAGGTTCACAGTTCAGGTGGAGCCTGGAGACAGACCGTGGAGTCACCGTGATCAGGGTCTGGTCAGTTTGGTCTGTTTCTATTTCAGCTTCAAACCAACCAGCGTGATTTTGCTGGATTCAGCCTGTTTTGAAACCGAAAGAGTGGAGATGCATAAAAGCTAGAGAAGCCAAATGTGAGGAAATGGTTGAGGTGTGAGGTGGGGCATGAATATTTGATGGCGCAGATCACAGTTACAGCTGTTGCATTAGCGTTTGATTAATGAGCTATTTTGAAACAATTAGACTCCTTGTGCACGAGAATGAAATTATACACCGACAGATCTTTCTGCTGTTTATTATTGCTGTCTTTTATCAGAATGAGAGGCAGGGCTGCATTTGAGCACAGCAGAGGGGGGGGGGGGGGGGGNCCCCCACATCCTCTGTGGTAAGAAGCTCACCCCCGTGTCTTCTATTACACAAACACACAAAATCTGCCTTTTTGAGTTTCCTGCTCCTCGTTCAAAGCTTCGTACGCCACCGCCTCCATGGCAACCTCAGTGTTTACACCCCTGTCTCCTCCCCCTCCCCCCTTCTCCTCCTCCCCCACCTCTCCCATCGCATCGTACACGGCCCCGCGGTTTTATCAAAAGTACACATCTGAGAAGAAAATTGGAGAGATGATCAGCTCAAACGGGGATATTCCAGACCATTAGGCAGATCGTGTTTTGGCTGGTGTGTGTGTGTGTGTGTGTGTGTGTGTGGATTGGAGTGTGGGAGAGTCGGGGTCAATGCTGAGCAGACTATCAAAGCAAATTATCAAAGGAAGTGCAGTGAAATGACAGGCGACACCACTGCAACTGGCAGCAGAGTTGCACGCACCATGTATTATTTATTTTCTGAGCTCGTTTATGGAGGGTATTGATGCAGCTCCTCGGGTTTCCTCAGGAGCGGTGGCGCGTGGAAACATTTGGCGCACCTGCCAATTCTTTATTGTTTATCAGATTCCCATTAGCTTCTGCTAATGCAGTTGCTCGTCTTCCAAGTTCCTGAGGTCCATCAATACACATACATATACACATACATAAGTCAAAACAGACATAAAATATACAAATTAAACAAGGTATTATGTAGCTTTCAAAACTATTAAACATTTGAGTTAATATGCATCTCGTTTGGTAATAAATACATAAACTCTAGATGAAATGATACACGAAAAGCAGCTCAAAAGATGGTTGGAAAGATCAAAGATCAATAACATCAGCCGATTTCCCCCAGGAAGTGTTTCACTTGTATTTTGAGACTTTTCCTGTCCTTAATGTGCAGACGGAGGAAGGTGGTGCCCTCTGGGTGACCCCTGCTGCAGAGAGCAGAGCCGTCGCAGCAAAGGCAGAAACTCCTGAGAGCTGAAAGATAATCATTTACAAAGTCATAAACATACATGCAAAAAAAAAAAAGCATGTATGTGGGCGCATGCAGCTGCTCAGAGGACTCGTGCTCAGTCAGTGGGAACCAAGTTCTCCTTGTTTAAACAGGGTGTTATCACACATTTCCAAGCCCAACACACTCACCGAAAGTTAAACACAGCCTGTCAGCACTCCGCCAGCGCTCCTATGTCCTTCTTGCCTTTTGCTCCTTCCTCTTTGCTCCCTCCCTTCCTTTCTTCCTCTCTTCTCTCCATCCTGCATCACGTTGCAGACAAATGTTCTGTGCCTGAGCAAAAAAAAAAAAAAGTTGATCCTCACATTTTCCAGTCATGCAACAAAGTGCTACAGTGATGCAGCAGTACTTTATATGCATAAAATCGTTTGTGTTGGTACAATGACTTGGCATGTTTATATCAGCTCTTTAACAAAACTGGATCAGTTTGACAATAGGACAATCAATTGCGAATGAATTTTGACTTTTACTTGATTCCAGAGCATCAATCTGCCTACTTAATGATCCCTGACATCCTGACACTCATTTTCTTTTTTTTTCTTTTTTTTTTTTTTTTTTTNTTTTTTTTTTTTTTTTTCTTATTTAGAAAATTCCTGAAACAAGTCGATTTGCATCAGAACAGGTCTTGGTGTCTTGGTCTTGTTTCATCTTATAGCTTGATTTATTTAGGGGTAGGAGTGAACCAACCCAAAATGTTCTGTACTTATTTTTCAATGTCTGCAGATATAGGAGCATTTATTGATAGATTTTAGTATTTAGTTTTTACTTTTATTTTTATGGCCCTGGGAATATGTTGAACATATTGTCCTAAGACAGGGATATATGCTGTATATACAGGCTACAGGCTACATACAGGTCAATGATATATTTTTATTGGCTCATAGATGCATTTTCTCTGCCTTACATAGGGGTTGGAGTAAATTACCATCATGTGGCACATAAGAATACAGGAATAGAAACATCTTGTGTTGCTTTAACTTTACTATCTTTAATTACTTTATTAACTTTCATGGTCATCTGACATATTTGGATTTCTTCTGTGGAGAAAGTACAGCCTCTAGCTCTTGAATTTGTTATGCTTTGTTACCTCCAACTACTACAGGAATGGGGAGGATTAACTTTGTTTCTTATGAACTTGTAAACATATCTTTTGAAGCTTTTGTTCACGTTATCAATCTTTATGGTCCGTGTTATGTCTTATTTGACAATTTTATGCCAAAACATCAGCTAATGAAATCAATCAGAGGTACTTAAAATACAGGTCTCAGAGGTCCACTTAACAATTTTCCAATGTCAAAGGTCCAGGAAGTGACTAATGTATGAGTTCCAAGAACTCCAAAAACTATGTACATAAAAAGCATTTTTTTAATCAATGGGAAAAGTGAGCTTTGTTGTGTGTGTGTAAAAACAAGTGTGATGGCCAGACACCAACACATTTACATGCATGCTATTTGTGTGTGTGTGTGTGTGTGTGTGTGTGTGTGTGTGTCTGTACTGTGATTAAGGCAACAATGCAAGTAAGCGTATACAGTATATGGATAGAAACAGGATCCATGGTTCATTGAATACACATGACGCATTGCATAATCAAAGTATGAGTTTATAGTCTGTCTGTTACTCAAAACATATGCTACTTTATGCCAGTTTTATTCTAATTATAGTGTTTTTGGTGATTTTGATGGTTCCCTGTGTGTATCTATATGGCTCTCAGCCTGGCACTGCTATTGCTCTGTTTGCTGTGCTGTGTTTCAGGTAGTTGGAGTCTCCATCTGGATAGTTGATTGCACCTGGGCCTGGTGCTCTTACTGCTTTAACCCTCTGGACCCCAGAGGGTTAACCCCCAGAGCCTCACCTTCATCAATGGATGCTGAGCTCTTCTCCTGACAACATGCTGACAAACTGACATCCCCACATCCAAGCACCCATCTACACCACTGACTATTATGATTTTCATTCCTCACTTATGTTTGTTTTTTCAGCTGTATTGGCAATAAATTGACTTCTTATTGCTACAACTTGCATCCTCCCTGCTTTTTGCCACGGCCATGAGCCAGGTCGTGACAATCTGGGGGCTCGTCCGGGACTAGCATAGTCTAAGTCTGTTACTCGAAGCATATGCTACTTTATGCCAATTTTATTCTAATTATGGTGTTTACAAGATGTTTGTAAAAATTGATTTACTGCCTTAATCAGAATATAATCAAATGCATACTTGCATGTAATCATATTGACTGATGTAATTCTGATTCACAGCTGTATGTCGAAGCAAATGGTGAATATGTGAAAAAAAGTAATACAAGTTGTGTTTGCTATGATGATTACATATCTCGAGCATATTTCAAGTCTCTACAAATTGATTTTAATAGCATAATGGAATGAACTGAAGCCAATGGAAACTGGAAGGTAGGAAAAACAATTCTAATATTTACTGCTCCAGTAGTATGTTTTGGGAAATGGTGGTCAGTAATGTAAGATGTATGCTGGTTGGGCTCAAACGTGCAAAACAACCTGTAAGTTCCTTTAATGTGATAATCATCCAGTCATCTTGTTTCTGGTCAACTTGTGGTGAAAACCAGACTGACTAAGACGAATCAAGACGTAAGAATCCAGTTCATGTGGTGTTTCAGTCAAAATGATTTCCGTTGGATCAGAAACACAAGTGATTGAATGACATTAAAACTCAATCGTAAGCATGAAATCATAAAGTAAGACGAGACTTTCACAAGTCTTCAAAGCTTGTTTTTAATAGCTCTTTTAAGCTCTTTTATAACATTAATTCTGTTGCCAGTTTGACCATCATGGAACTGAGCCGGGAGGAGAAGACCGAGGACAGAGAGGAGCAGCAGGAGGAGGAGGAAGAGGAAAAACACCGGGACGGAACCAACGATGACATCACCAGGAGGACGCGTCTGTCAGGATCTCCCAGACTTCATCTCTCCTTCCTCCCTGCGGTCGCATCAAAGCGCGCAGCTCCGTTCCGAAGACACAGACCACACTGTCGTAGTCAAGGTGGGTGTGCCGGACAGGAAGTGCCTTGAGGTCATCGAGGAAGATGGTTCGTCAAGATGTTTCCTCGTTGGTGTGACCCAGCAGTGCTGTCACCTGAGTCAACAGGCTGGTGGGTGGAAGCAGACAAAAGACGAATGAAAACTAATTAATCAGTGAAACCGATGAGCTGCGAGCATCACGGGATCCTTGTTGCTTTTGTGAGTCAGAAAGGCTCACAAAAATCATCACGTTTGCAGATAATACCTAATGTGTGTGTGTCTGTGTGTGTTTTTACCCATGTTTCCAGGTTCACACTGAGTTCCAACTGCTGTTTTCAATCACCCCCCGAGTCAAAACAGAGCCGTTCGTTTGGGGAAACTCAAGCAGCTCCTCTTGACTGAAATATTTCCCATCTGCCTGAGGTCTCCTGTTTCTGCTCTCTTCCCGTCATTTTTGGATAAACACTCGGTTTCAATATGATTCAGCTGCTCCTGCTGACACAACCTCTTATCTGCTGTTATCTCTTGTTGCCTTCTCATCACACTCTCCACCCCTTCCCTTTCACGCTGATAGTTGTCATTATGCCTGGATCTGTGTGTGGGTGTGTGTTCATCTCCAGGCCAGTGTTACTGTTTTGGCCCACACACACACACACACACACAAACACACACTTACACTCCAGCATCACTATGTGGTCACTCCTGGAAACAAACAGCTAATGGCGGTGAATGTCATGGGTAGAATTCCTCTTATATTTTGCAAGTTGAGTGTTTCCAGACTCGGCGATGACTCTGTGGGATCTTTTATTAGCTGTGGCCTCCGTTCTGCATCACGCACAAAGTCTACAGGATTAAGGAAGCGCAACACCATCAAGCTGGCGTTACCATGACATCAACAAAAACACAGCAAGCGGAGATGCAAGATGTGTGAGACACAGATTACAAAGTGCAGGTGGTCGAGCTCTGTTATGTAAAATGAATGGAGTGCTTCTTTTTTTCTAGCTAGGGGGCAGAAAAGGTTAAAGGACCATACCGACCATTTTGCATGTTTGAGCCTAATATATTCAATTTTCATACATGTTATGANTTAAAGGACCATACCGACCATTTTGCATGTTTGAGCCTAATATATTCAATTTTCATACATGTTATGAAAATAACATGGAAATGATTGTCAGTAACGTTACATGTATAAATATTTAATATATTAAGCTCAAACATGAAAAATTGGTGGTCTAGTCCTTTAAAATCATGAAGGTTTGAATGATTAAGCTCCATAAACTTGATTGATTGGATATTATTGTTGGATCGTGCCGTTTTTGGACTGTAGTTTCAGGAGAAACTTCATTTTTCAATTAGTTTCTTTTGAGAATCTGAGAAAGCATCTCATCTCTCGGCGCATTAGAGTACAGTAGGTCAACCAGAGTGACCCCGAGACTCAGGCCCACCTCTGTGATTCAGTCCCCCGACTCGCTATCCGCTCACACCTATTAGTCTGTCTCGATGAAGGAAAGAGCAGAAGCATTAGGGGAGAGAAAAAAGAAAACAAAACAAAGGAGATTTTCTTCAGGCCGTGATAAACAAAAGAAGACTAGAGATGATGTAGCTGGTTTTCCCCTCTCAGCACAAAGCCCTGCACAGTATGTCATGGATTCCACGGCCTTGACTCAATCACACATGCACACACACACACAGACACAGACACACACACACACACACACACACACACACACACACTCATCCACTGGACTCTCCCAACAACCCAACCGTTTGTTTCCATTGGGAAGGAAGTGATGTCAGTGATGTTGAGTCACTGGTCGACATCGTGGGTGGGGGCGAGCCGGGGAGAGGGGGGTACCAAATCACCACCCAGCCTATCTGATGTCAGAGACAATGTGTGTGGTGTGTGTGAAAGACATCAGCCCACCACTGTTAGAACAGACTGATAGTGGTGTGTTATTAGGCTCCATTTTGTCTCTTTTGTTACATGCACGTGTGGGTGTGTGTGCATGTGTGTACATATGCATGCGTTTGTGTGCATACTGGTGCAGATTAATGAAAGTGTGTGATGAAGTGTGTGATTTCTAGTTATCCTTTGTGTGTGTGCATGCTGGCATAGATTAAAGTGTGTAATTTCCAGTTAGCCTTTGTGTGTGTGTGTGTGTGTGTGTGTGAAAAGTTACTGTGGCTGTAATCCATGAGGGTTTCTGTGGTCATGTTGCAGGATGACTACGCTCCTGGCCGAGGAATTCATCATGGCTGCTCATTCCACTAAAAGGCCATTGAAAATACCAACTGACGCACTTCAAACATTGGTTGGTCTGTAACCATGGTAACGCTTCAAAGCAGGTGTTCCCAAAAATCCACCAATTCTGCTCCCGTTAGTCCTACCGGTGGAGGTTGAAGCAATAAAAATCGAGATATCTCATGAAAAAATGACTTCATTAAAAATGAGTTTCTCCCAAATCAAAGAAATATTTGAACAAAAGTCATTAAAGGACCATACTGGTGTTTTTTTCATGTTTGAGCCCAATATATAAAACCCGAATACACAGCTGAGATGGTGGATGGAGTCGTGTTGAAGATGTAATAAAACATACTGTAGGATAATGGAAGGCAATGAGCCAAATATGCAAATCCTGATTCTAAACTGTTATTTTTAGAAATGTTATAAAATATTATATTGACAATTTCATACTAACATCTTGTAGCTCTGTTTAAGGATCATGCCTGCGATTTTGGTTCAAGCCCAATAAATACTATCTACATCCACGTTACACGACTGACAACCACTTTCCAAAACATACTCCTGCAATAATAGAATTTTTAGTTTCTTGTTATTTTTTTAATCCCTCAATATTTCAAAATCAAATGATCAGGTGATACAGCCACTTTAAATTTGCTGTCTCACCTGCTAACATGTATGTAGGTCATTTTAAATTTCTCGGTAAAACCAGTCTTCGCCAGGGACTATATTCCCTGGCGGAGACATACATTTTCTTCCATACAGCTCTATGTTGGATCAGTTAAATAAAGATACGTAGACAAAAAAAAAAAAAAAAAAAAAAAAAAAAAAGTTAATAGATGCTGCATTTGCTGTGATGGATTACTGAACTCAAGCATTTCACATCTCCAGAAGGTAATTTGAATTAATAGCATACTGGAATGAACTGAAATCACTGGCAGTCTGGAGGCAGGAAAAACAATTCTAATATTTACCCCTCCAGCTGTATATTTTGGGAAATGGCTGTCAGTAACGTAACATGTATGCAGGCTGCATATTAGGCTCAAACATGCCAAATCCAGTGGCAGAACCAGACAGTTTTCTTAGGTGTGGCCAGGCTGAGACCAGTGTTCTCTTTGGGGTGGTACCTGAATCTGTGTTTTGTTCAGGTTTTTTGTGCGTGTTGCAGTGATGTTGCCAAATATAACCTTTTTCAGTCACTCAATCAGGCATCAATGACTGTGTAATGAGCTCCAACACACCATGAGGTTGTTTAGACAGCTCAGTAGTGTTTAGAGGATGCTTTCTTTTAGCTAAAATCAGGGTATATTATCTAAAAATAGTCTAGTCAGCAGAAATAACGGCAATTGATTATCCTCTTTGAAAGAAAAGTAAAAGAAAAACTTAAAGCAAAAAAGAAAATGGAATATATATATATTAATATATATTATATTAATATATATATTATATATGTTATTACGCAAATGCTTTGTGCCTCTTCTTAAACTTGTAAAACTAGTCTGAAGCCGTGACACACATGAAGCTACAGCTCAGCTACTGTTTCTCTGCACACACTCTTCTGGCTGAGCTCTGTGTTTAACAGCTCAGCTGGGAGCTTCACGTGTGCACACGGCTTATGATGGTCTGCACAAGGCATGGAAAAGCTCGCTAATTAACTTTGCTATTTCACACATAGCATACTCTAACCTAGCCTTCATTTCATGGAACAATTAAAAAACATCAAAAAAATTAAGTCAATAAATGTCTAGTTTTACAGATTGTAACTGTCTTCTGAATTTGCTGAAAGCTGGGCTGTCTGTATGACCTGGCTGTGTAGGATGGGAGGGGGAGGGGCAGCAGAGCACATGATGTGTGTGCTTAGCTATATAGAGTCCTGAGTGCTGCGGCGGCAGGGCAGAAATGGTTCTGTGCGATAATAAATATTCAAATAAATTAAAAAAATAGTGACCTGGGAGTTGATACTATGTGTAGTGGCCACTGGGGTGGCCAGGCTTTCGTCTATGGTGCCCATGGCCACCACGGGCCAACCTCCTGGCTCCGCCACTGGCCTCAAATCCTCAATCCTCCTTTGGGTGCCACAGGNACGGGCCAACCTCCTGGCTCCGCCACTGGCCTCAAATCCTCAATCCTCCTTTGGGTGCCACAGGCCTGATCAGCTTTCTTCTGGGCCTCAAACTGCCCCTGAACTCGGGATCGGGAGACAGGAAGTGTCCAGTCCTGCCATTCTCTCCATAGAACTACTTTTCTTTACAAAGAGGGCACCATAATTTGCAGATTTACATCTCCGCACACCCCCACACTTCCCTTCATTTAAAGCCTGCAGGGAATGACTTCACCCAGTCGCTGCACCCACCAGCTCCATATCCTTGTGTGGTTGTCCTGGGAACCTGTCGGTGTTGTGTCTTCCCACCACTCAGATCAGAAAACGTGCTTTTCTGACACATTCCTCACCTCCTGTATCACTATCCAGCATGCAGTTAGCTCTCCCCTCCCTTCCTTTCTTCTTCTCTCTCCCTCGTGTCAGACAGACACCTCCATTCATTCGTGTGCTCGAAGCTGTTTGCTGACAGGTATTAGCCATCGTAGCGAACATGACCTAATTATATCTTTGTGTGCATGTGTCTTGCTGTCTGATCCCACAGCAACAATGACTGGTTTTGTGCGGCTTTATGAAGACAGAAGGAAGCACTGTAGCTCTGCTGTTAAGACGGGCTTTGATAAATACAGATCTCTTCTGTTTCCTTTAGCACCCACAATACAAACAACCAGAACAGCCTCGACCAGCAAAGTGTCTCCGTAAGGTTTTGGATCATGAGGAATCTGCTCTTAACAGCAGGCCGGAATAACCTGGGAATAGGGTTTAAAGGACCATACCATCCATTTTGCACATTTGAGCCTAACATATTCAATTTTCATATATGTTACATTACTTTTTTCCCAAAGGATAAAACTATATTTCAGCTTTCCTGATATTTTCCAAAACCTCTTACTGTAATCTTTCAAAATCAAATATTCAAGAGATACACACACCTTAAAAATCGATATTTCTCCTGCTAATAGTTACGCAGCCTTATAAAGTCATGGTCATTTAAATTTTTTGATAAACGCAGGTCTTCTTTTGGGACTATATTCCCTGGTGGAGACATTCACTATTTTATTGGGCTTAAATGCTAAAATTACGTAACTAAAAAAAAAAAAAAACCTTACTGTACATGTTGTTTGCGATGATGGATTACCTATCCCAAGAACATTTCAAGTATCAACAAGTTGATTTTAATAGCGTACCAGAATGAACTGAAACCAATGGTGGTCTGGAAGGTAGGAAAAATGTTTGTTTTTTTAACTCACCGTTCCAGTAGTATGCTTTGGGAAATAGTTGTCAGTAACCATACGTGTATGAAAATTGAATATATTAAGCTCAAACATGCAAAATGGGTGGTATGGTCCTTTAATCCTNCGTGTATGAAAATTGAATATATTAAGCTCAAACATGCAAAATGGGTGGTATGGTCCTTTAATCCTTAATTTTGAAGACTTTGTGAAGTCTCTGGTCCAGTCTTGTTTTTTTCCACTTAAGAAATGTTGCAAAAATTAGATCCTTCCTTCAGTGTAAAGACTTGGATTGGAAAGAGTCGTCCATGGTGTTATTGGGAGCATATCTATGTTCCCAGGGTCCTATGTTCCCAGTTCAATAATCTGTTAACACACATTAACTTTAGCCCTAGCTCATTATGTACTCTGTTGTGCTATATAGAGCTGGGGAACATTGGAATGACTCTTTTATCATGTCATGCCTCAGCAAATCTTCTGTTTCTTGGCTCCAATTGGTCCAGAACTCTGCAGCAAGGCCTTTAACGAAAATGAAATGAAATCAAATGGAACTAAAAGTCATGTTTCACTGGTTCTACCTTCACTCCATTATCTCCCCATCACTTTTATGGTTGATTTTTTAAAATTTTACTCCTGATTTATGAGGCTTTACATGGTTCCCCCTACATTTAGAAGAGTTGCTGTACCCTTTGACCTCTGAGAGAAGCCTCAAGCCTGCAAATCAGGGTTACCTGGCTGTTCCGGGGTCAAGGCTGAAAACTAAAGGTGACTGAGTTTTGTTGTTGCCCCTCAACTTTGGAGCCTCAGAATATCAGAGGAGCCGACTCAGCATATTTAAAAAGCACCTCAAAACCAACTTTTCTCTAGCTTTTTTTTTTATTTGTATATCCACCTTTTTTATGCCTATGAACTGTCTTTTTTGCTTTTATGTGATTTGTATTTGCCTATTTTCAATTATTTTTTTACTTTTTTTTTTAGAGTGTTATTATTCTTGTTGTCCAATGGCCCTTTTTTGGTATGTTAAGCACTTTGTAACTTGTGTTTGTGAAAAAGTGCTATATAAATAAAGTTTGTTGTTGGATTGATATAGAAATCATACCATACCAAAGTGCTTTATTTATTAGTATTAGCCTTTAATAAGAACATTGGTTTTGGTTGTCAAAAAATCCCATTGTAGGGAGCATATAGCCTCTAATATCATGTTAGAATTTACAATGCGGACTATGGTCTACTGTAAGGGAAGAAACCATTTATTAATAAATTACTAACTTTTATAACCAAAGACCATGTGGCTTACAATAATGTGAGAAAGGTTATAACTCTTTATTGGCTTACTAACATTTTAATCACAAAGTCTGTAGATATAAATATTAGTAAGTCAGAAAATGTCATCAGGTTTTCATAAAATTTTTTTAGCTAAAATAAGAAAAACAAAACAACAAAAAAAGTGTTTTTCTGCAACATCAAGATTCTAGAATCGAGTGAAATATCTTTTTTTTTTTTAATCAGACAAAACGTAAGAGCACATGAAAAAAGCTTTATTGTCACACAGAGCTTCAACATAAACAACTTTAGTGTTTTGACTTCAAGCTTAGAATGTGTAAACTATGTAGCGATGCCACTAGTGGAACAAGTGTGATCTCACTGTTATATAACTTATAATATAATTTATTAAATACTTTTTATTTGGCAAGATTTTACAAGGAAGAAGGAAAAATACAGGAGTCAGTGAAGGTACATTTTTTTTTTTTTTTTTTNTTTTTTTTTTTTTTTTTTTAGCCTGTCTGTAATCTGAAACAGACAAAGTAACAGCAGAATAGTAACAAAATAGACAAATCAGCTTCTAAATGGAATTCTTTGCAGGTACACACTTAGTGTTTCACTAACACAACAGTACAGCGCTATAGGTCATCTGGGATGCAGAGGAATGTAAGGTACGCTTCATAAGAAAGCAAACAAGTGGGTGCTGAGAACAAACTAGGAAATCCAAACTTCAAAATAACACTTTACGCATACTGCGATGACGCTCTTCATTTGACGAGTCCACGACTCTTAATACATTCCTTATATGTAAACCAAGATAAATGCACACTTCCACATTTCAGGCTGAGAGCTCAGGTCATCTTTACAGCTGTTTTATGTTGCAAATCAATTAAAAAAAAAAAAAAAAAANAAAAAAAAAAAAAAAAAGTGAACAAAAGATACAGAACAAATAGTTGGAAGATTTGGACCATTTGGCAGCGCAGAGATTTAGCAGTGACAGACATGGCTTCCACAGAGCGAACCGTAAAGGTCCCAGCATCCTTCAACACACATGGTTCTTTTTATGCACTCCATGCCAGTAGGGGGCGAGAGTCTGGCTTTTGGTGAAAGAAGCTTATAATGGATGGAAAGAGCGCGCTTGGCAGTGGTTACAGTTGATTTAGTGATAAATAGAAGGTAAAGAAGACGGAAGAGGAGATGGCACATTTGTCTTCTAGATCAGGAGGGGGGAGGATGGAGAAATTCACAAATTTTCTATGAAAGTGGAGTTTAGACGAATTGCTCCAACAGCAGAGGAAGGACTGAATTAACCAAAAACAAAACAAAAAAAAAAAAAGGCCGAGCTCTGCTGCTGGCCCCTTAAAGGACCATACCAGTAACTGTGCGTGTTTGAGCCTAACATATTCAATTTTCGTACGTTACGTTACTGACAACCATTTTCCAAAGGATAAAACCATATTTCAGCTTTCCTGATATTTTACAAAATCTCTTCATCTTTCAAAATCAAATATTCAAGCGATACACCCACCTTAAAAATCAATGTTTCACCTGCTAATAGTTACACAGCCTTATGAAGTCACAGTTGTTTAAATTTTTAAATAATCTGATGATCTTCTTTTGGGACTATATTCTCCGGTGGAGACATACATTCACTCTACGCTTTTTATTGCACTTAAACGCTAAAATTACATAACTTTGAAAAAAAACAAAACAAAACAGAATGTACATCTTGTTCACAATGATGTATCAACAAGTTGTGTACCAGAATGAACTGAAACCAGTGGCGGTCTGGAAGGTAGGAAATTTTTTTTTAAACTCACTGTTTCAGTAGTATGCTTTGGGAAATGATTGTCAGTAACTTACGTGTATGAAAATTGAATATATTAAGATCAAACATGCACCATTGCCGGTATGGTCCTTTAATGGTGATGAGATACTTGGAATGAGAATCATTCGCCTCATGGTCCTGCACATAGAAAGAGCCTGAATCACTGCTGGTTATTCATGCAAGATGTCTTTTTTTGCTGTGAAGGTACCACTTTGTATGAGGGATGCTAGGGCCTTTAGGTAATGGGGGGTNGGGGCAGGCACACAGATGAGTCACTGGAGGTCAAACAGTGACAGGCCAATACTCAATAATAAGAATACAGAAGCTGAGCTGAAGAAGTCAACGATTCAGCCATGCAGGTGATCACCACCAACAACACTTATTATTAATAGAAGGGAAGCCGTGATGTATATTACAGTGATTCCAACTCAACCATCCAGTCTTGCTACAAACACGGCAACCAGGCAGCATCGCAACTTTTTAAGGTCCCTTTACTTCAAATACAAACATCAAAATGGATCCCAATGAGCTTTCTTTGGATATGGGTGTAGTGTGTGTGTGAATGCTAAGTGGTTTCAGGCTAACTCATGTAGCAGCGGAGCAGACTGTTCATACTGTGTGTAAATATACAGAAAGAGCCAGAGAGACTGGAAATGTCCACATTCTCCTCAGCCAAATCCAAAAGTGCATCTCAGCGAGTAGCTGGTAATTCTGTGTATGTGTGTGTGTGTGTGTGTGTGTGTGTNATTTGGGGATTGGTAAGTAAGAAAAGTGTGTGTTAGGGCGATACCAAGTGGACTTGTGTTATCCAGAGTCCTTCCTGGGTGACAGATTGCGATTTTGGGATTGATGTTAGTTGTGGTTTGGAGGTGCAGACTTGGAGCACATGCCTTTAAAGAACCATACCGGTGGTTTTGCCTGATTAATACAACCCTGCATATAGGTTTTATTATGGACAACCATTTTCTAAAATGCACTACTGAAGTAGCAAATATTAGTTGTTTTTCCTACCTTCTAGACTGCCACTGATTTCAGTTTATTCCAATATGCAACTTGTAGAGACTTGAAATGTGCTTGAGATACATAATCCATCACAGCAAACACTATGACTATTACATTTTTGTTAAAGAAACTTAATTTAACTGGTCCAACACGGAGTTGCACAAACAAAAATGTCTCCACCAGGAAATACAGCCCCAGGAGAAGACGGCTTTTACAGAGAAATTATAAGAGACTGTTCCTTCTACATTTGGACATACATGTTAGCAAGTGTAACACTGAATTTTAAGATGGATGTATCACCTGAACATTTGATTTTGAAAGATTAGAGGATTTGACAAAAATGACAGACACTTAAACAGTTTTATGTTTTGGAAAATGGTTGTCAGTAAAGTAACATGTATGCGGGTAGTATTTATTGGGCTTAAACGTGCAAAATCACCAGTACGGTCCTTTAATTAGGAAATGATTCACCATACTGTATGTGCGACTGGATCTTCCCCAGATAACCAGCGCATCACTCACATACTGAACGGCCGTAAAATCCACAGAGAGGAGGAAGTACAGTCACATACTAGCTACACTGGCAACATGAAGCTAATAACGCGGCTTCTTTCATACGATCAAGCAGCAGTTCATGTTTGATTAGACTTACTCTACCTTCAAAAAAATATACATTACTTTCTTCAGTGGCGCCTCTCCTCCTAAATATCACCCCCTTTAATCATTTTACTAAGTTCGACAAATAGCAAGATTGTTGCTAGGTGATTATTAGATAAAACAGACGCCGACAGGAGGCAAAGTTGTCAAGCGCTAACTCGTCATCTTGTCAAATGAACGTCTCATTTGATCATCAATGCGGGCATAAAGTCATAAAACCTCAAAATGGCTTTTTACAACTTTCACGATGGCGTATTAGTCAGAGCGCTGTCATTATGTTGCAGCTGTTTGGGAAAATCTCATCTGGAAGAGCTTCTGAACACCAACATGAGAAACACTTCACCAGACAAAACCGTGAATGACAAATCATTCCAAACACGACTGTGAAATACTGCAGGGAATAATGGGCTGGCATCATCAGCTGTTGACGCGTTTTGGTGCATGCTGAGTTTCTCCTGGCACTGATAATGCTAGGGTGTGGTGTGCTGTGGTGTGTGTGCGCACATTTTGTCTGTTAGCATGTGGAAACGCCACCACAGAGGTGAGCTGTGGGTCTGACGTCATCCGCCCAGCAGCTACGGGGATTCCCTAACAAAAAAACACATTCTCTTCCTCTCAGCTCACTGCTGTCTGCTCCCTCTCTCTCTCTCTCTCTCTCTCTCTCATTTTCTTTCTGTAGCACGAGCATGAGGACAGCGAGGCGTAAGGGCTTCAATCAAAAAGCGTTAGGTGGGTGTCACTAAATCAACACGGTGTGCAGCCCAATGTTCAATGAAACAGCTGCAACAATAACAGGAGGTATAAACCAAATGAAAATATAACTTAAAGGACCATACTGGTGATTTTGCATGTGTGAGCTCAATAAATTACAACCCGCACACACATTATGTTAATGCCAGACAATTTTCAAAACGTACTACTGGAACGGTAAATATTAGAATTGTTTCTCCTACTGTCCAGACTGCCACTGGTTTCAGTTCATTCCAGTACGCTGTTAAAATAAACGAGACTTGAACTGTGCTTGAGATAAGTAAGTCATCACAGTGAACAAAATGTCAATTAAATTTTTTGTCAAAGTTGTCTAATTTAATGGATCCAACATGGAGTTACAGGATGAAAATGTATGTCTCAGCCAGAGAATATAGTCCCAGGAGAAGAGTGATTTTATCAAGAAATGAAAACTGCCGCGCCTTCTATAAATGCGTATAATTGTTAGCAGGTGAAACACTGAATTTTAAATCGGGTGAATCTGAACTTTTGATTTTCAAAGATTAGGAGATTTGTCAAAAATGAGATGAAAAGTAAAGTATGGTTTTATGTTTTGGACAAATGTTAGCAGTAATGAAATAGGTACGCAGGTAGTATTTACTGGGGTCAAACATGCAAAATCACCAGTATAGTCCTTTAAGTACTCCAAATCAGTGCAAAAGACACACCACCAAGTCATCAGCTGATTTGTATGGCGCCCTCTAGGGGTAGTGGTCATAGCGAAGCCCAATTTGGAGAGGAGAGGAGAGGAGAGGAGAGGAGAGGAGGTCTAAATGTGCTCCAGGAGCCACTGGAAGAGGGGGATGTGGTGAGGTTCTCTGCCTGCCTGGAGTGGCTCCTCTCTGGGCTGAGGCTGAGGCTGAGTCTGGGTCTGACTATGACTCTGGTTCTGGGTCTCTTCACAGTAGCGCAGCAGGGCGTGCAGCAGCTCTCCCACCCTCCACTTCCTGTCTCGAAGCCTGTGGACCACAGCCGGGAGCTGAAAAGACACGCATGATACAGAGGTGTGACAGCATGTACTGAACATTGATTTGTGAATATATCGGTGCGGTACATCTCCAGGGTTCAGGGTTTTTCCGCGAGTTTTGAGAAGTGCAAGAGTTAGAAAGTGATATTCGATACAGGGAAAGTTAGAGGAAAATAGAGAAAGAGATCAATTCTTCAAGGAAGTCAAGCAATATAAGGGAATTGTTCAAAACAAAGCACTTTTGAGGATGACACTGCAATGTATTTTACAAATTGTTTCACTTAATCATCGCATTAGCTTTGGTTTCTGGTTTTCTGCAGTTTTTCCTCTAAAGAAAAATAAGCTTTGGTGTAAACGAGTAACACATGGAACACCGCTGAGATTAAAATCAACACTGTCAGACGTGGAAAGAATGATTTTTTTTTTTTTTTTTTTTTTTTTCACCAAAGCTCTCTGAATTGCTTGTGGAAAGTCCTGATGTTTTGTTATAAATGCCACAAGAAACGCTGGTTGAGATGGTGGTTAATGATGGTTGATGAAAACAGCAATAACCGGCTGGCAATCACCTGCTGCAGATCTCTGTCAGCACTTAGCTGGATGTGCGGGATGTCGGCCATGGAGGCCACCACCCACTGCAGCATGCTCCTGAGCTGAGGGTCAAGGGTCACATGATGAGGGCCATGCCCGTGCTCACTGACATCCAGGTTGACCATGACCAGCGACGCCCTGGGAGGCTGCATCGGAGTCCGGTCCACACAAAGTGTCCCTGCAACGCAATGTGGGGTTAAAAATGTGACATTTGTCATCTTCACAAAGACTTTTATGGAACCAATTTCCTGTTGTATTTTTTCGGATCCAGTACTAGCCTGTCTGATACATTTACATTAGAGCTAGGAAAACAACACATTATTTTTTGCAATTAATGTGGGCTGTTTAATGCGTTAAAAAAAATTAATACTATTAACGGATCTGTTTTTTCATTTCTTGAGGCTCTGCTAATGTTTTTGTTTTTCCCCACTTCCTGTGTCTAACGTTAGCTCACGCCAATTATGGAGAAGGAGAAAGATAAGACTTTTAGATGGAAAATTCTCCTTTAAAAAGTCAGCAGATGGTTCTTGTTGAAACCACACAAACTCAGTTGTTCACCAGTGTGTTTTAACTGAAATGTGGCTTTTTTCATCAAAAACATATAAACAACAACAAAAAATTTCATAGCCTTTTAGCCTCACTATAGCTTTAGTGCATTGCAGTGTCGACTCTCTGTGGCTGCACGTTATATTCAAGCTAACTGTGCGATCAATTAGTTAATTTTTTTAAATAGACTCACAGCCCTAATTTATATAAACATCTGAATTTATATAAAAGTCTAAAAGTCTGAGACCGCATTGAAAATCCGTGATGTTTTCCATGTAAATCTGGAAATAATCAGAAAGTCTGACATTACAAGAAACTCTATGGAACATCGTCACATCATGCTGGATAACTTGGCTCATCAGGTTTTGTGGAGTCCATGCCAGCTGGAGTGATGCTGNCACATCATGCTGGATAACTTGGCTCATCAGGTTTTGTGGAGTCCATGCCAGCTGGAGTGATGCTGTCATTACAGCAAAAGGGGGGCGTACCAAATACTAAGATATTCTGATATTTATGTTCAAAGATTCAACTTTTCACTCAAATTGTTAAGATGATAATATCATTTGTAATGAAAAATCTTGTATGAAATTCAACAAGAATGCAAAATAGAAGCATTTTCACAGTGGTCTCAGACTTTTGGACCCCAATGTACACACACATATATATATATATATATATATATAAACTCCTCCCCTACTGTACATCATGGCAAACATACCACGGCTAACAAGCATCTATCCTTCCCCAGCCCTGTTCTGTTCCATGATGGGTTCCCACGCTCCCACAGCAGAACAGACCAAACATGGAGACCCCTGTCACTGGGGGCTGCACTGGTCTGACACACACACACACACACACACACACGGAGGGGCTGGATGAATGAGGATCAGTGTGGCTGAATGTGGGGGTGGTAAAATCCCCGACTATAACGCATGTAGACAGGCAGACAGAGGCAGGCTGAGCCAAAGCCAACGGTTCTCAATCTCAAGCGGTGGAAAGAGCAAGACCACAGTTTAGGAGAGCCTTTCCCCATTTCCCTCTGCTGTTCTAACGTGTGATATGTTAAGACTGTTTTATTTGGCTTTTTTTTTTTTTTTTTTTTTTTGCCAGAAGTTGCATATCCAGGAAGACCTTTATATTTACATTATATTTTAGTTAAATGAGAAACTGTATTAAGAACTTTGTGGTGCACATAACAGCCAACACAAAAGGTAAATAAGCTAAAACATCCTTACCGCTGGATTCCTCTTTGACTTCAGTCTCCTTGTCCTCTGTGCTGTCACTGCAGGACAAGAAATATCACACTTTTGTGAGAGAGGAGAGAGAGGGTGTAGAAGCTGCATGCAAGGGGGACACAAATCATAACAAAAATGGGCTCAAACTGAAAGCATTCATAAAGGCTGGCTGTCTTTCTTATTAGCATAGCAGGATATCAGAAGCCACAAGCACAGCAATCAAAGCAACCAGATGAAAAGACGAGGAAGGGAGGGAGCTAAGATGTGTTTTTCCAGTCAATGTTTTTCTACGATCCAGCAAATTTACATTCCAGCTTAATGTCTTGCATAGGTTAGCGGCAGATAAAGACACAATAGCTAACAATGCTTTATGATTGGTGTGAAAACTGACTTTTCCATTCTGAAAAATCTACTTAAACTGTGCAAACATTGGCCATGTGACACGCAAACAGGTAAACAGTCATTTCTCCGCTGATAAGACTTTTAATCACGGTCTTGTTGACACAGCTACATGGCTACAGACGCTGAAACTCTCAATATGATTTTCTTTATAGTGTTTTGCAATCTTTAGGTTTGGGTACATTATCTACATAATGACATATGACATAATGACTCTGGACTTGCTTTTACACCTTGCATTAAAAAAAATTCTCGATATCTGGATTCTATCTACATTGTGATCAGATCTCAGTAGGTTGCTGAACTATGTTGTTGTTGTGGTGTGGTGTGTTTCCTTCTTTGTCCATGCACAAGCTTCATCCAAAATAACTTTTTTTTTTGTGTGTGTAAGTCGCTGTTGCTGTCCATCTTGGAGATGCAGGTACTCATTTATGTTGCAACACCCTATTTTAAAAATTTACGAACAAAAATGAGGTGGGACAACACTTTCAACTTGTGGGTGATTTTTGTCTGATGAACGTGTCTCACTTGTACAGACTGAGTGAGACGCCATGATAACGCCAGGCCATATCTACATGTAGTCTGACAGGTCTGATGCTTTCTGCACATATTTACATCTTCCATTTATGTGGATTTTTCTTTATCTGGACCATATATCTGGGTATAGATCACATTTTAATGCGAGGTGTAAATGCAGCCATAAAGTAATTTCTATATGTACATTTTATACTTCTATGCAAGTCAAAATTGCTCTTTTATAATTAAAACTATGTCGTGTCATTATTTGCTGCTCTTTTGTTTGATGCTGATGTTTTGAAGTCTTATGTCTTGTCGTGTTATTTTCTTCTTTGGAAAGCACCTGCATCTTATTTGAAACAAATAAAATTGAGCAAGAGTTTTTTTTTTTGTTGTTTTGAGAATGTTAAATTTATTGTTTCCCATATGGGCCCAAGTGTGTGAATGCATAAATAACTGAAACAATATCTACATTAACCTACTATTAACAGAAGCATAAACAATAAAACTGACTCTTCAGGAAATTATGTGAATAGGACTGAGGCCACTTTTTATACAGTCTTATCAACTGCTTCTTACGATGGCGTATTAGGGCCATATAAGATGAAAAAAAAAAGAGGGTATTATTTTGAGTTTTTATTAAACTTGCAAATTTGTAAGTTTTAAAGTCCATATGCTTATGATAATTTGATGATTTTGCACTAAAAGCACAAGTATTTTTTTTTTATTGCTAAATCCGATGGAAAAGTATAACTTAATAAGATCATGCACTCACAAAAAACAAACCAAAAAAAAAAAAAAAAAAAAAAACCTCGCAAATTTGCCAGTTTAAAAACACAGAAATTTTCAAGTTTTTAAACTGGCCAATTGTGAGTTTGAAATAATGCCCCCTCGTTTTTTGTTTTTTTTTTGTCTTATATGGCCCTAATACACCATCGTAGCTTCTTTCCCTTGGTAATCTTGGATAACTAGACAGGATGCTTCCAGTACAGCTGTGTCACCTATGAATGTGATTGAGGACATTATTATTTATTCAACACTGGTAATCATCTAATATTCAGATGGCCATAAATATAAAATGTCATTGACTTGATGTATCCACCCTAACCAGTCAAAATATTTTAGCCACTAGCAAAGGAGGCTCAGTGAAAGGAAGCTACAAAACGAAACACATTAAAATATCTATGGAGAAAATATCATCTACTTTTCCGCTAACACACACTCTCTCACCTTTCCCTCGTGCAGTGGGTGATCCGTATGTATGCAGGTGTCACATTAATGTTTTACTTTGGAAGCTTTCCATTAAAACTTTTTTTTCCCCCTCGCTGTTTAAGTTCTTTAACAAAACTGTATGAAAGTTCTGTGTGTTTTTGTCTTCATATTTATATTTTCAATCAGTCAAGCACTAAGGAGGCATGCACTAAGGAAAAGAAGCACACTGGGAAAAAAATCCCAATTTTACACATTTGGCAATAGAAGCAAGTGCAGGCATAGAATGCTGACATGGTAAAATAAACAAATCTTGTAATTATAGATTTCAAGATACCATGTTTCAACCATCCACTAAGGGGTCTGGAACCCATTCTGAGCCCAGGCCATATAAGAAATGCAGATTTAGAATAACTAAACCAAAAACCCAAATTTGTGTGAACCCTGCCATGAAATGGTGAACAGCATGCACTGAATGGGCTATTTGTTATTGGCTGGTCTTCAGTGCCTGTTGTACTCTGTAGACATCTGACACCAAATATCAGCCAATAGCAGATCCCCACTTCAAAACCCTGTTTAATCAGCAGATGTCACTAATTCCAATGATCTTTGCATGATTTAGTTTAAGCAAAATCACCACAAACTGTGAATCATTTACATTACAGCTAACCACCTTATAAAGATTACAGATTGAAACGTTCAGATTTTCTACCTTCCAGGAAGTTAGTGGTTTGCAGTGCATACTGTTCCAGTTTGAACAATAATATGTACAGAGTTATTGGATGCCAAACAGAACTGAAGTCATGTACTGGTTATCAAACAAAGTTAAAATGTAATAATAAACCAATGGGGATATGACTGGGAATGACGGAGCATGCTTTCACTTCCACTTTTCTCTGTGGAGTGCAGACACAATGACGGAAAGAAAAAAAAAGAGAGAGAGAGAGCTTGAGAAAGAAATTAAAACCCTCCCCACTTCAACACCTCAACACAGCTGGCCAATCACCGCATGAAGTGAGGTACTCAGGGAAGTGGCGGAGTTGGAAAGTTATAAATTTTGTTGAATGCAGACCCACCCTCAAATTGATCAGCAGAAAGGGGGTTTCTGTCACTTTCTGACTCTCCGACACATTTCCGAGGAAGCATACAGTGGTCTTCAGGCTACTGATGAATCCATCAATTTAAAAAAAAAAAAAAAAAAAAAAAAAAAAACACTTTCATGACTAGCTACTTTTGGCTGCATTGCCATGATGTGATAAAATAAAGGCAACAAAATTTATGTTGTTGTGGCCTGCAGTAAGCAAATTTCAAGGTTGATTTATGGGTGGTAGGAAATCCTGACATACACAAGCCGGCAGACTCCAAGAATTAATGCCGAGAGAGAAAAATAAACAAGCAAAACATTACAACATTTTCTACTTCAAGCATATAAACTACATGCAAGTGATGCAGGATAGATACGTCTCATGCAACAAGCACATGCTATTTCATAGAGCTGTAGCATGGTCATGCAAGGAGTTGGTAGCACCTAGTATGAGACAATGACGTAACGTCATTTTTAGGTGATGAAAACTCTGGTTCCAATTGTGCTGAGTTTCCTGCTCGTGAACATGCAGCATGCTTCCTCACTGATTTTTTAGCTTCCGAGTAAATTCTACAAATCAGCTTTTTCTTTGTCCCATTCTAGGTGAACCCAGGTTCTAACGAGTACTTGGGGTAGCTTAGCCACGTCAACTAGTTGCTGACCGACCTGTCAGAGGGGGAGAATGACAGGCGCTCCTCACACACCTCCCCCTCCAGACCCAGACTGCTCCAGCTACTGCTGTTCCCATTGCTGCTGGGGGAAAGANCACCTCCCCCTCCAGACCCAGACTGCTCCAGCTACTGCTGTTCCCATTGCTGCTGGGGGAAAGAAGGCAGGCAACACACACCACTATAACGCTGACAGGAAAGTTCTAGTAGGGCTCGTGTCAGATCAGGTCATCAGCAGTTGCATCACATTTGCTAAAATATACAGAACCTGCAATGCATGCAGCTTTAAAGGATCGTACCGGTGATTTTGCATGTCTAAGCCCAATAAATACTACCTGCGTACAGGTTACATTACTGACCACCATTTTCCAAAACGTAAAACCCTATTTTTAGTTTTCCTGTTATTTTGTCAAATCCCCTAATCTTTCAAAATCAAATGTTCAGGTGATACACCCACCTTAAAATTCAATGTTTCACCTGCCAACATGTATTTCCAAACATAGAAGGGATGGTTGCTTTTAATTTCTATGTAAAAGCCCTATTCTCCTGGGACTATATTTCCTGGTGGAGACATACATGCAGCTCCATGCAGCTCTTTGTTAAACTGGTTAAAGTTACTTCGACAAAAAATTTAACAGACTCTGTGTTTGCCATTATGGACTACTGATGTCAGTTTCAAATCTCTATGAGTTGATTTTAATAGCATACCAGAATGAACTGAACCAATGGCTGTGTGGCAGGTATTAACAATTCTAATATTTACCGCTCCAGTACTACATTTTGGAAAATGGCTGTCAGTAATGGAACGTGTATGCACATTTGGCTCAAACATGCAAAACTGTCGGTATTGTCCTTTACAGTCAAGCTCTGGATACATTCTGACAGGAAGTGTTTCAGGCATTTGAAGTCACCTCAGTGATAAGGTGAGGTCCACAACAGAGGGGATTTTCCCAGAATGACTCACATATTTCCATCACACACCTGTATTCCACCGTTGTGTATTCCACTGACTGTTGTCTAACGTTAATAAAAACAATTTGTTGCTATAAGCCAAACATATGACATCAGTACATTCTTGTCCTCATCTGATCTTGTGCGATCCACCAAGACAACCAGTTGGCAACAGCAGCACAATAATAAACTGTACAGCCTGTAATTAGTCAATGATTAGCCGCTGGCTGGAACTTGCATACTGTAGCACTCAGTAAGCTTGAATAGAGGAACATTTTTGAATCTAAAAATACCTCCCTTAATCTGCATTACCTCAGATATGGATGGCTTTCTGTGGTTTGACAGAATGGCACGATATGTTGATCATAATTCTCAGCACGCTAATAAGTACTCAAAACTGATTTTTTTTTTTTTTTTTTNTTTTTTTTTTTTTTTTTACTTGTTATTTTGTCTGCTGAGCAGAAATTGTCGGAATGGCCTGTTGAGGAGAGACTAATGAATTACACATGGTGGACTTTGTTTCTGTAGAAACAGTGCTTGAAGTGAAGAGAGCACTCAAAGACACACCTTTAGAAAATATTATGATACCTTCGCTTGGCCCTGATGGCCAAAATAACTAGCGGCTAACACATTCTGGTCTTTCAGTTCCCTGGGAAAGAATCTCAAGTGTTGATCAGCTTTGCTTCCATAGCGATAGCAGTCCTTGCCAGAAATGTCAACAGGCCGATTCCCACCCTTTGACTGGAGCCTGTGTGAGATTGTGACACTGGAAAGGATGAATCCCAAAATGTCTCTTAGGACTTCTCTCTCTCTCTCTCTCTCTCTCTCTCTCTCTCTCTCTCTCTCTCTGTCTCTGTCTCTGTCTCTCTCTCTCTCTCTCTCTCACAGAGTGATGGAGTCCATTCGAACAGGGGAAGCCAATTCTGTCACATCTACTACATGGTCTTTACCCCTGTGGTGCATTAAACAAATATTCTCAGAAGTTCTTGGCAGCAGAACACAGCTGCACAAAATCTTTAACAAAATATCCATGACAGAACATGCAGTGCATGTCATGTACTATTTGCACAAATCAAAGAAAATTGCATCTTGGCAGTGAAGTCTAAGTGAGATTCCCAAACCGTATGCTGTGCCCTGTGTTGACCTCAGGAAACCTGATGTCTGGACTCTGAACCACATGAGACTCCTGCTAAACAAAGACCAACACCACATGCGCTCTTTGTTAATAAGCAATTGGTTAATTAATAATTAGCAATTGCTTTATGCCTTCAGACAGAGGAAAACTAAATGCTCCCTTGACAAAATTTAAACTTAATTTTTATAATAACAGTTCTGCTAATGAATTCTAACCCTGAGAACACATAAATGTGAATTCCACCCTTTTGAACCTTTAAGCCTGTGTAAAAGTCCTTCCCAAAGAATTTACGATTGAACGTTTGTGTGTGACATTGATCCCTCACTTTTTCCACTGTGTATGATTCTACCTCACCTGCTGGGACTGACCTGGTTTAATTCAAATTCTATTGCACTTTTAAAATAAAATCCATGAACAAATAAAGAAGCAGAAATGAATATTTTTGTATGGCAACATTGTGGTCTTAACATTTTGAATAGAAACATGTGCCCCAAATTCCAACTTTGGTAGAAAATGGAAGCTGGCAAAATATCTGGGGAGATCCCTGCATATTCATCATTACATCAGAATCAACAAATTATATTCAGGATAACTTCTCCCACTAATTCAAAGTGCTAAAGAAATGAAGCAAATTTATCTGTCATCTAATCTCGCACATTTACAGTCAAGTCAAAAACAATTACTAGCAAGTTGTGAATAAATAATTAAAGTTAGTTAAAGCCACAATTCTAAGGTTTTTCACATATGAAATTTGAGCAAAATGCACTAATATTTGATAAGTTTGTCTGAATAATGAAAAATCTGTATTATTTACAGTAAGTATTTTTTTAAATGAATTGAGTGAACTGAAATATAGTTTTGAACAAACTAAAACAAATTGTATGCTTTGAGTCTGTAAATTTATTGCTAATTGTTCTTTTTTTTGATGACTCTAATTCAACATAAGCAACATGAGAATTTATTAACCAGATTAAGGTCACAAATCCTTTGTAGAGGAACTGAAACAGACTAAATGCATGGGTAAATAGCTACAGCACACAAGTTGGGTTTGTTGCAATGTGCAAACAAGGTGAGTCTTTTCTGTATTTAATCCATTACCAATGTATGAATCACCAACGAGTGAGGAAATATATTGAATGTGAATGAAGATGGATGGATATTGCGATGAAGATTGTTTGATTTAGGCAAGAAATCTTCAGAGGCTATTCTGCTCTCATTTGGAAGAGAATGAGACGGAGCATACCAACGTGCTGCTCCACACTGCTTAACGCTAAGCAGAGGTAAATCTGTGGTGCAAAGGGAGCTACTACCTGAAATCAAAAAGTTTATGCAGCTCTCTTAAAACAGAACATGTGTGGCTAGCAGTCAGTTTTCCTTTGCTTTATGTGAGTCCGCAGTTTCTCACATGAAAACCCTGAAGTCCACCAAGATCAACCATGATAGATGAGTACCTAGTCAGCAACCAGCTGTTACTGCCATATGAGAAGCTGGTAGTGTCAAAGGTAAAACTGCGGTAGGGAATATATAGTAATTTCCATTTTTCAAAGTGGAAAACATTTTATAAGGTCACTGTAGTGTGAGCAGCAGTAATTTTGGGCTGGTTATGAATTCTGTTAACTTGGTTGTTTTTAAAGCTTTACACGGCCAAGTACCTTCTAATATACGTGATATTTTAACTTATGAGCCTGATTGCGTCTGAGATCCTCTGGTAAAAACTTCTTGATAGTTCCTAGATCTTGTCACATCAGTAAAGGTGATCGGGCCTTTTCTGTTCGTGCCCCAAGGTTGTGGAATTCCCTGCCGGAGGATCTCAGACTGGCAAACTCAGTGTCTTCTTTTAAAACTCAGTTGACAACTTATTTTTTACTGTAAAGGCTTTTAATTGATCCCTAAAAAATTGTTAATTGTTTTACCCCCCCCCCCNTGTCATTTGTCTTGTGTACTACTGTCTGCATTGTTAGCACTTTGCAACTCTTTTATTATTGTTATTGTGTGTGAACTTGGCTATATTGTTAAGCACCTTGTAACTCTGTTTTGAAAGGTGCTATATAAATAAAGTTATTATTATTACTTGTGTCACTATTGTAATGAAATTCTGAAACTGAAGTTTATCTCAAATACCACAAAATGACAACAATAGAGTTATAGTGAGCAAAGTTTTGATGTAACCAACATGTCAGATTTTGTCAGGGGGCCAAATTGTTTGTTCAAGGGCCTGACTTGGTCCACAAACCATTATTTGGTGACCCCTTCCCCTTACTGCGTATAATATGTAAACTATAATTAAGGTGGAGGAGCTTGGCAGTAGTTTACCTGTCTCATTTAAGCGGAGTCATGTGGTAGTATACCTGTCACTGAGGTGGAGGAAGCTGCTGTTGTCATCTGGGTGCTCGTCCTCAAAGCTCAGGTTAGACCAGCTGCCGAGACTGTCATCCCCTACGCTCAGCTGATGGGACACAGTGGACTCAGTGGCTTCCCTGCCTGGAGGGCTACATTCACAGAGAGACAAAGACAGAAGCTTTGACAAAAGATGCAAATAATTTCACTTACAGAATGATGACACTCCTTCTCTCTGTCTAATAAAATGGTATGTTTGGTAAGAAGTACATGTGAAGAAGAAGCAGCTCTAAAGCGGAATCTCTTAAAAAAATTTGATTTCTTAATGGTAAATTCGAAAAAAAACAAAAAAGCTAATTTTTTTTTTTTTTAAACTATGTAATAGTAGTGTGAGTTTTGGTGTGAGTACCTGACGCTGGTGGTCTGGCAGATGTTGGACAGGGCTGAGGTCATAATTTCAGCTGTCAGACTCTCAGCATAACTGGTTCCATCATGACCAATGCCGCTGTCAGCATTAAGGCTTGTGTTGCTCAGCTCACGTTTGGCTGTCTCCATTGCCGTGGAAACCATCTCCTCTGCAAAGGCTGCCCTGCTTTCCAGGTCGATGTGGATCTTTGGAATCTCCAGGCTGGAGAGCCGCTCAGCCCTGGCCTGAAATTCCTCCCCCCTCCTCTTATGAACTGCATGCTGGTGGTGGTGGTGGTGCCTGCTGTGCTTCGTGCAGTAAGGGCACTCCTGAACCTGACAGTAGCGGCAGGTCCTCTCCCTCAAGGCTGGGCCTAGCACTAACCCCTCTGACAACCTCTGTGTGTAGGAGTGTCTGCCATGAGTTTGGGTCCTTTGCTGCTCCCTGGATGATTGTCCTGCTGAAGCCAGGCTCATCTCCAAAGTGTCATCAACTATCTTCCTGGCATAATGCTCTATGACCTGCATTACTCTGCTGCTGTAGCTTCCATCACACAGGTTTCCTGTACTGTGGTAATGCCTGCTTTTACCTTCTTTGGACAAGAGCGGACAGGAGAAGGAGTTCCTGATGAGATTGTCTGTCATGTCTTCTACTTTGGATTTCTTATAGAGGCAGGAGTCAGTGAAAGATTTCGGCAAATGCACAGAGGAAAAATGCAGCTTCCGTGTGACATCAAAGGTGATGTTATATGCTAAGGATTCTGCAAATTTGACCAGATTGATGTACTCCCGATCTTCAGAAGTCCTGCAACTACACTGACCTTCCTCACCTGCAGGACAAACCAATGTCTCTGGTCTGTCCTGTGAAGAGGCTTCATTGCCAGAACTCTTCCATTCGTCCGGCAGGGACTTAGAAGAAGTAAGATGAGCGCTGGAGGATCTCTGCTTAATCTTACGGGTGGCATGGGCCAGGCCAAGCTTTATAGAGCGGTAGGCCAAACGACTCGCATACTGGTCCAGGACCAACTCCCTATTGCCTCCGTCCTTTTTTAGCACTCTGATGAGGTAACCTGCATATTCATCTGTCACACTCTCACAGCTGGGATACTCTGAGGATAGGCCAGAGCTGGAGCTGGAGATGGTGGTGGAAGTGGAGATGGAAGAGCGGAGGGCAGAGACCAGCAGGTCATTAGGCCATTGATCAGCCAGCCTTCCCACCCTCCAATCTCTGCTCTGGTCTGCACTCCGCTGAGACTGGTGGTGGTGGTGGTGATTGGGGTATTCAAAGGCAGGCCTGTCTAGACTCCTTCTCCTGAGAACTCTGTGATAGGAACATTGCTGTCCTGAGGTTACCATCCTCTTCACATCATTGATAACCTCTCCCGCCACCTCCCCAGCATATACCCACAGAGTGTTCAAGGTCTGTTCTGAGAACTGAGCCACACTGTCTCTTCTCTTCTCATTCCCCTTGCTTATCTCTACATCCTCTTCTCCTACTCCCAGGGTGTCCATCTCGGTTGCCATGGAGACAATGTGACAGGCCAAGTGCTCAGCATAGTGGAAGGCTTCCTTGTTCAACATCCTGCGAGCAGAAGTCAGGTTCAGTTCAGGTCTGCAATCCACAATCTCTAAATGTCTGTTACTACCAGCAATACCACCGTCTACATCTTCTGCCATCTCCTCCTCCTCCTCATTTCCATCTGCCTCTTCAGACAGAGATCTCATCAGTTTCAGCATAAAGTCAGCCTTATCTGCCTCTGGGGTGATGTCTTTTGCCTCTGGATCAGGCTCAGGATGGTAGTGAGGAGTTGGAGGAGGGGTGGCAGGGGCAAATTCTTTGGCTAGCTTCCCTTTCAGCTTCTTTGAGAACTGTTTTATCTGTTTCTCTTTAGATACTTCGCTGGGCTGCTGAGGGGTGGAGGGGGGAGTGCCAGGAGTCCCAGAAGATTTCTGGCCAGGGCTTGTGGCTGAGTCGTCTCCATGGACAGATGTCCTTCTTTGTCCACCCACCTGTGTACACGGCACATCTAGAGTATCTTTCATCATCACAGGATGTGTTTCAGCCATAGTTTTAGACCTGGGGACAAACTCACACGTACCTCTCACTTGGCTCTGACATCCGGTCTGAGAGGGAGTGTGGGGAATGTTGAGCCTTGGTGCCCGCTCAATAAGGTCATCCTTCCTAACACAGCCAGAGTCTTTGTTGTCTTGTCCAAAATTCTCCCTGCCAGCATCTTGTCTTGTAGTGGAATCAAGAGCATCACCGTGCTCTGGTCCTGGCCTAGAAGAAGAGCCTCTTCGGCTTCCAATAGTCTTTGAAATGAAATCAGCACAGTCACCAAAGCTCTTCTTCATCTTTGAGGCATTTATTAGCTCACAGGTTTCACTTACTATCATATCCACCATGTTGCCAGAGAAGCTGTGGAAGGGGAACTTTCCTTGCGAGAAGTCTCCTCCAGGTAGCGGGGTCTGAGTTCCATTGCTGTTATGGTCAGTTTGAGTAGATGTAGTGGTGTCAGAGGAAGACACAGTAACTAGACCTTTCCTGGTCTCAGGGGTATCAGCTAATTTAGACCTATTTTGACAGGTTTCCTCAGAATCTGGGAGGTGTGAGAGGGCCTGGCCTGCCTGGGGCACAGGAATACAGCTGGCCATGCCTGACACATTGAACAAGGCTTTCTTCACTGTGCAGTCTCCGATATCTTCTGAGGGCCCAAGGGCTGTTGCAGCTGAGGTGGCATGGAAAACCTGTTGGTTAGCAAAAGTACTGCACGTATGAGTGCTGGTGTCCTCTGCACTAACATAACAGATGTTATCAAAAGAGACACTAATAGCCGCTTGGCTGGTGAAAGCAACATCAGCCTGGGAAAGCTCTATAAAGGCTTCCTGAAGAACTGACTCAGACAAGTCTGAAGCATAAGATGATACTACCTCCTCTTCTTCCTCATGCCCCTGGCCAAAGGACCAATCACTGGGGCTGAGAGGGGTGGAGNCCTCCTCTTCTTCCTCATGCCCCTGGCCAAAGGACCAATCACTGGGGCTGAGAGGGGTGGAGGGGTGAGAGAACTGACAGACTTCCATTATGCCTTCAAACACCAGCTCCTCAGCCAGATCAGCAGCAAAGTGTGTCACAGTGTTGTGGAAAATCTGCTTTTTGACTGTGAGGAACTCTTTTAGTGCTCCAGAAACAGCCTCCCCTACAAGGAAACTGGCCAAACCATTAATTGCTCGCTCCTTCAGCACATAAGCGTGGCGCATCCCGATCTCATGGAAAGCCATCTGAAACACTGAGGACGTGAGCCTAGCAGCCAGGTGACAGAGAGTGGTGGTGCAGGCGGACACACCTTTTTGGATGTCTCGTAAGGCACTGCCCAAGCTCATTTCAACCAGGTCAGTGGCAAACCTCTGAATGCCATCTTTCAGAGACTGGGACTTTTCTTGCAGCTTGGCCACTGTTACCGTCTCTTGGATCTCTGAGAGTTTCATCAGGTAGCCTGAAGGGTTCTTGAACTCTTTGTGGCAGACACAGCTCAAATTCTTGTTCTCACTGATGTCAACCGGAGACTGGTAGCCACAAACAGATCCCAGGATCTCTTTGGAGAGACTGCTGGCAAAGTCTGAGTAGGTCTTATATAGAGAGCAAAGGTCCTGAGGTTTACGTAGCTCTGAGCTATCCTGTCCTTCCTCATCCACCTTCCAGAAATACTCCAGAGGCCCACCTGAGTCCACCAGAGGACTGAAGGCAGAGGAACTGACAGGGCTAAATAGTGGACCACCATTTTCCTCAGAGGTTGTCTGTACTGGGCGAGGGGAGTCAGGCACCTCAGAGTTAGGTGAGTAGGGAGAGCCTGGCTTAAGTGGAGTGGGTTTCTTCACATTGGCAGGGAGAGTGGGCTGGTCAAAGCGATGGGGATTCATACCCTTGGTTGAGCAGCCCCTAGACATGTATTTCGACACTGACCCACTGGTGCTCATCTCGGAGGGCTTCTTTTTCTGTGTGGTTGGGGCAGTGATGGCATCCAGTGGCAGTGTCAGAGTGCAGCTTGCTGAACTGAGCTCCTCCAGGTCATCAAACTGGTCAAAGCTGTCAAAGAACTCACTGACTTCAGAGTCTGAGTCTTCCACTCGCTCTCTGGGTCCCCCTGGCACCTGGGGGATATCCAGCTTGGCCAGTAGGCTCTTTTGGTAGCCCACCTCATCCAAAAAGATGATTGGGCTGGGGCTGGAGCAGTCTGACTCTTCTGATTCACTGACATGAGTTGACTGGGAGGACAGATGAGCTCCAGGACTACAGTAAGTCCACTGGGATTCCATGCCTGATGACCTCTGCACTGTGACAGATACATCCGGGCCTGCCCTGTGTTTGGCTGAACATTTCTTAGAAGAGGAGCTTATGATAATACGGGAGCCGGATAAGTCCTTTCGTCTCTTGTGGGCTGGGACTGTCTGTGATGCCACATTGCGCTTTTTAAAGTGGTGAAAGGTGGTTGCAGCTATGGAGACACAGACGTGGGAGAGGAAGAAGAGAAAGAACTGATTATATGAAGAGATAAGTAACATTAACATGACAGAAGAAGTGATGCAAAAAGCAGTTTTTGCCTAGATTATTTTTAAAAAAGCTAGGGGAACTTGGCTGTTTTCCAAGCCAGAAAATAGCACATTGGTGCTATCATTTTAATAATAATGTAAAAGCCAAATACTGTTGTGCTTGTTCAGTCCTAATCAGTCATTGGAAACAGGCCTGTCACCTCTAATCAAAGGGAATACATAGCCACAAATGAGAGATCCGCACACTGTTTACAATAAATGTTTCGATATTACATCTTCCTCAGTGACACTGAGGAAGATGTAATATATGAAATGTTTGTCTTCGGGTATAATTATTTTGTACTTTGTGGTGAGCTGAATAAATGTTGTGAAGAGGAGTTTCTCCTCGGACTTTCTAAAGAGTGTGCAGATCTCTCACTTGTGGCTATGTAATTATAATGCATAAATGTGGTTTAGTTAAATTTATAGGTACATACATAAGAGACTAGAGGCTAGACCAGTATCCCACTAAACATGTTCAACCTACAGGGACTATTTCCTGTGTCATCGTCCTCCAGATGTTCCAGGGCTGTGACAAAGTCATCCTCGATTGATGAGACAGACTGGTTGGTGTCATCTTCCTCTGGCTGGCTAGGCTCAGATGTACCCCTGTGAACCGCCTGGAGCTCCAAAGCATAACGGATGCCAGCCATATAGCGTCCTAGCAAGCCCACTAAAGATGCTACACTGGCCTGAGGGGAGAGGCTAGTGTTGGGGTTGTGCCTCAACACACACACTGCCTTCATCCAACACTGGAAACAGAGTAAGAAAGAGAAAGGAACAGAAGGGAAAGACACAGCAAATAAGTTATGTCTGGCAGGCTGGATGGTGGTTAAAGGACCATACCACCCATTTCGCATGTTTGAGCCTAATATATTCAATTTTCATACACGTAATGTTGACAATCATTTCCCAAAGCATACTACTGGAATGGTGAGTTCAAAATTTTTTTTCCTACTTTTCAGACCACCATTGGTTTCAGTTCATTCTATTAAAATCAACTTGTTGATACTTGAAATGTTGTTGGCATAGGTAATCCATCATCGCGAACAATACATGTATTCAAGCTTTTTTTTTTTTTTTTTTTTTTTTTCAAAATTTCAAAATTTTAGAGTTTAAGTGCAATAAAAAGCGTGGAGCGAATGTATGTCTCCACAAGGGAATACAGTCTCAAAAGAAGACCTGTGTTTATCGAAAAACTTAAATGACCGTGACTTCATAAGGCTGCGTAACTATTAGCAGGCGAAACATCGATTTTTAAGGTGGGTGTATCGCTTGAATATTTGATTTTGAAAGATGAGATTTTGCAAAATATCAGGAAAGCTGAAATACGGTTTTATCCTTTGGGAAATGATTGTCAGTAATGTAACATGTATGAAAATTGAATATATTAGGCTCAACATGCAAAATGGGTGGTATGGTCCTTTAATTTCTTTTGCTAAAGGCAGCACGTGTCGCCAAAAGGCAATTAGAATAGAATGTAAATAACTGTCATATCTTCCAAATCCCCAGAACAAGATGAGAAAATAATGTGGGAGCTTTTGGGTTTTGCAAACAAACTAAAACGCACATGGGGGAGTTGCCTTTGTCCTTGTCTTACAGCATGAAGATGGTTGTTATGTTGAGGCATAATATGTTGTACTGTACATGTAGAAAACAGAATTTCTCCGTGACAGTCTAGTCCGTAATGAAGAGAGGCAGGCGGCCTCTCTGTCTGCAAGAGAAACTGACAACAAAAACCACTGAGTGAGCTGCAGGGCCTGTCTGCACCCAAGCACAGCACACATGACCACAAAGGACAAGACTGCAATCCTGGATTGAAAAAAAAAATAAAAATCCGACCAACTATGTCTTGTCTGTCCTCTGAGGGCGCAGGTTTACTGAGTTATTTGGGTAACTTTCCTGAGTAAACCCCCAGAATCCCCTCGACTCTGGAACATAGACTGATGAAGATCTGTTCCTGGTTTCACTCATTATCGACAAACTCATCAATGACGCCACAAACCTGCTTTTTAAAACTGGCTCTTCCCAAAGGGGGAGAAAAAAGGCAAATTACATCTGTTTACACACAGAGACAAACAAAACCTTGGCTTGGAAAAAATAATTTACCTATCAACTGCATAATTTGTTGGAGAACACGGTAAAAGTTTTTATATTTTCCATTTAGTCTTATGACCATATTTTTTCCTTTAACAAGTAAAACATCTGTCAAAAGGCATCTTCCATTCAAATACAGTAAATGTGCTTATTCTATAAGGCAAATAAACTTGTTTCATAACTTCTACTAAGCCAGCTGACAATCTCTGGACACTAGTAGAGACATCGATATAGTTTCAAGACAATGCTAGCTTTTCAAAGAAATGTATTAAAACAGGCGCAAATACTTTGGAAATCTGTATTATTAAATCTGAAGTTCTGGCACAACTTCACGAGGTGCGTATGGGGNGAAGCAATCCTCGGGGAGAAGATGCCAGCAACACTAGTCGTATTTACAGAGAGAAACCCATGTGGTTTCCCCTTCTCACCCTCGCCTGGAAGGCCTTGAGCTGAAATGCTTTGGTTTATCTCATTAAAGTTCTTGATACCACAAGTGTTGCTGGAGTCGTCTCCTGCAAAAAACAAGTATCACTCCAAGCAGCAATCTCAAGCATCTCTTTAAAGAAATTACATGGTAGAACAGACTTTTTGCAGCACACAGAGGAACTGAAACCCTGCACGTTTTCCTCATTCTTACTTCCCCTTAGCGTGCCTCCTCACTTCTCTCCTTTCTACTCACTTCTGCTTTCCTTGTCTTGCTAACTAAAGGCATCCATTCAGCACACTTCTATCTGCCGTCTACCTGAGATCCAGAGTCTTTGCGTTCTGCCAGCCTGCGGGTGTCTCTGAGCAGCAGAACCTCATCGTTCTTGAGGCCGTGGATGTGGACGGACCTGAGCAGTTCGCACAGCCCGGCCGGCAGAGACGACAGAGCCTGAGGAAGACGACAAAGGAGTATTTGCCTTTTCGACCAAAGTGTAGAAGTGTAGAACTCAGAGGAAACTTCATTAGCACTCCTATCCGACAAAATATGACCCAATATCTGACACATCTCTATTAAATCAGCATCAGGCTACAGCTCTGCGTGTTTTATTAATATCTATGTTTGGAATTTTGAATACCCACCTGTAGAGTGACATCTTCCCCTTCACACTGAGCAGGTAGACACACAAAATGAATCTGAAAGAAACACAAATGATAGCCAAAATGAATGTCTCTCATATATTTGTACGACTCTGCTTTTTTTTATGTTTATGCTGCTGTGTGTGAAAGACAAACCTCGGTCAGTCTCAGTGTGTCTCTGGTGTGCAGCTCCAGGCCGATGCTGCACAGCTCCTTCTTGTTCCTGAAAAAGCTCTTCATATAGTGCGATCCGCTGTCACGCACAGTCTGCAAGCACAGATGCAGCGATATTGAGACTTTATCCCCCGACTCTATATACAGCCCAAGAGAGCGCGTGATAAATCCATTCGTATTAAATTGTCCCTTAATATAGCACGTGAGTGAGAAACAAATGTGAAACAAGAGTCTGAGAGGATAATTCATAAAACACAGCGCCAGATCTAACATATCAAAAGGGCAAATAGCATCAGGAGACTACATTCTCTCATTCATAAATGCTTTTACTGGCCTCTTTTACATTTCCTTGAATGTTACTGCAGTATTTCCTTATTTATATGATCTAAAGCGATTCATAAAACACACTGTCACGCAAAAATTAAGACCTGTTTCAGTCTGGTGGTAAGTTTCAGAGTCAAGAAATCTGGGCATTTTAAACTCTATTTGCCTGTTTGTAGTCAGTACATCTCATATAGGTGCAGATTCTTTTGATCAGTCAGTTTATTTGTTTGTTTATTTATTAATCAGGACCATGTACAAAAAACAACTCAATCTCATAGGAGAAAAGATGTACATTGTACCAGATTTAGCTAGCAGCTAATTTCCATCTCCAGTCCCTGAGGCAGCAGGCATGACATTAAATATACAGTATAAATACATATAAACATAAATACAAATACATATCCAGAGTACTAAATATGATAAAATACTATGAACAAACGTACATACCTGATCTAACATCCCCTCGCCCTACTCCCACTCCTCAACACACGCACCCATAAAACAAACACTCCCCTAATTCAATCCATTATCCATCATCCCGTCAATATATAGTCTAATAATATAAATGATCAAAGTGTTAAAGGATGAAAATGCTGTTTCTATGTCTGATTAATGCTGACAACACTGATTTCTTAAAATCATTTTTTTTTTGCATCCTGAGAAAAAGCATGAAAATCTACACGTTTTCAGACATTTAAAGTTTTGATCTGATTTTGCACATTCTAGTAGTATTGCACAGTAGCATTGACAAAGTATGAAAGGAGATGAGGGCCGGAAATCTCCTTTCAAAGGCAGACATCACTACAGAATAAACAGAAATGTTAAAAATAAAACATCATATCTCCACAGACTGACCTCCTTCCGGCCTGAAGCCCTGGCCTTTAGTGGGACTCCTCTGATTCGAGCACAGGCATCCATGGCAACGGGGGAAGCTGCACGTGGCTTGCTGATTGGCCACTTACCTGTAAACAGTGAGAGGAATGAAAGGCTGAGTCAGTGATAGAGCAAAGAAAGAATAAAAGAATAAAGCCTGACTCTTCAAATGAGTCAAACAGGAAGACGATGCAAATTCTGCAAATGATTCCCACGGCAGAGGCGGGGTCAAAGGTCATATACTGACTGGGTTCTCTCCAATGTTATTACGCCATGTCTTTATCTACTGTCACACACCAGCATGACAAAACAGGAGGAATAATGTGAAAGGTCAAAGGTTGAAGCGCAACAAAGAGCCAAAAGTCAGACATTGATTTATAAAGGCTAATAAATGAGACGGACTGAAGCCTGTGATGCCGATGACAAAATATTTAACCTTACTGTAGTTATGATGACATGTGACACAGTTCATGTTTTTCTGTGTTCTAAAACTTTCAGAAACACCATGAATCAGAACTCGTCCTGCTGGTGAGGATAAGCTATAGTGGACTTTGCTTCTTTGATATTCCTTGGTCAGGCCTGCATCCAAGATCAAACAGCAAGGCAAGAGAAAAGGGGTGTGTGTGTGTGTGTGTGTGTGTGTGTGTATGTTCTGAGCCAGAGTAGTGGAAACACACTCAGTAAGCATGAGAGAGCGGCCAGGGAAGGCAAAATATTTACAGTGCACAAGGAGGAAAAGTTCCCCAAGAAATCCAAGCTTCTCCTTTGAAGTGTCATCCAAAGCATCTAGTTGAGTCTGGACACACGCGGGCGGTCCTATTGATGGACCCGTCCTGCATCCTGAGAACCAGAAGGGCAGAGTACGCACCACTGGCTTCCTCTGGCGATTCAAGACCTCCTGGATTCTCATGGGTGCTTTGGCAAGCTGTTCCAAAACAACTTGGCCAGCGCTGCTGACTAACCTCAACTATGCCGCACATCCGAAGTCGCTGACAGGAAGAACAGGCACGGTGACGTCTGTTATGGTCATGACACCATCAGGAAATAACAGCACAGTTTGCAAATCTATTCTTCTTATTCTTCTTTTTTTCTTTTTTTTGGTCACAGCTGAAATATTGTGTAGCATCTGAAAATCAACTCAACAGGCCTTCATGTGTATTTAGTCTTGGTTTCATTGACAAACTGCAATAATGTTCAGACCTTTTATACGACACAAACTGGATGAATTTGGCCTAATTAAAGGAGCATACTGGTGATTCTGCATGTTTGAGCCCAATAAATACAACCCACATACATGTTTTGTTACAGTTAGCCATTTTCCAAAACATACCACTGTAAAAATACAGTACATTTTATATTTGTTTTTCCTACCTACCAGATTACCACTGGTTGAAGTTCATTCTAAAAATCAACTTATAGGGACTTGAAACTTGGCTTGGCGTACGTAATCCATCATAGCAAACCAAACGTTGTTCTGATTTTTGGTTGAAGTTATTTAATTTAATCAGTCCAAAACGGAGCTGCGGGGAAGAAAATGTATGTCTCCACCAGGGAATATAGTCCCAGGAGAAGACGGCTCTTACAGAGAAATTAAAATGGCCCTTCTACATTCGGATGAACATGTTAGCAGACGAAACATTGAATTTTAAGGTGAATGTGTCACCTGAACATTTGATGATGACATTTGGGGATTTGGCAAAATAACATGAAAAATAAAATATGGTTTCTGCTTTGGAAAACGGTTGGCAGTAACGTAACATGTATGCGTGTAGTATTTACGGGGCTCAAACATGCACAACCCGTGGTCTTTAAGCGAAATCCTCAAAGCTAATTCATAAAAATTATAAATCACTCTGCATAATAACATACAGTTCCAGCCAGAAAGGATTGTGGGATTCAGCCAAAGAATTGTGGAGGTGTTTGTTATGTTAGGAGGTAGACAGAAAAACAAGTTGTTAGAGGCAGAAATTGTGTAGTCTAAGTTCTTGTTAGACCTTTTTTTTTTGAAGGTGCCTGTGGGAGTCTGGAATGATGGATAAACAGAAACAGAGAACAAGAAAATCTCACAGCTCATGACAGCTAGTAGAGACCTGTTACTAATAATACACAGGTAACTTTTTGCGATAACAGTAGAGTGGTGAAGTCAACACAAAGATAAAGGGCATGTTCACTAAAGCAGAGTGATAGCACTTCCTGTTGATGTTTTTAGACAAATGCAGATGCTGAAACGGTGAGTAATACAATAATCACCAGGACAAGATGACCGCATCCATGGTGATTCTGCTGTGATCCTGATTCATTATTAAAAGCCGCTCATTCAAATAAAACTCATTTACACTAACACAATATCTCCAACTTCAATCCTAGGAGCCCAAAGTCATTCATTATTGATAGATTTTTCATTTTAGTCATTTACCAAGATAAATTCCAAAGCATTTCATGGTTCCAGCTTCTCCAATTTGAGAATTTGCTATATAATTGTGTTTTTAGTTCATTAACATCAGTGTAAATCTTATATTTTTTGGTTTTCTAAAAGTTATTTAGACAACTTTAGAAGGGGCTACTTTGGTGTTAAAGGACCATACTGGTAATTCTGCATGTTTAAGTGCAAAAAAACCCATTACCGCCAATGCATTTCCCAAAAAATAAAACTATTAAAACTATTTTAGGTTTCGTGTTATTTTGCAAATCTTCTAATGTTTTAAAATCAAATGTTCATGTGATACACAGCCCTGAAAATTCAATGCTTTGATTGCTAACAATACATATATTGTGGATTATACTGTCAAACCTTTGCGATGCTTTAATGTGCAAAAACACACTGATTCACCTCTGTGCGCCCTTGCTGCAGCACTGAGTGTGAACAGGCTTTTTTTTTTCTTTTTTTTTTTTAGGGACTACATCTGTATTCTCTGTGTTCTCACTGGCCTGCTACACCCACAGACTGCAGTATGTTTCTATAGATGTCAAGCTCAAGTTTTTCAATGTTCAACAAAGACCCACTCCTACATTACGCTACAAAAATGACAGAAAATAACAAAAACATATTATTTAACCTTTAAATAAAAGCCTACCTTTAAAAGAAAAAATCAGGACACAAATCATCTGATCCATCCATTCTATCTACACACACTTCTGTGAGAGGTCACAGAAGTATCTGGTATGTTGCAGGGCTAACACACACACACACACACACACACCAGTTTCCGCTTATAAATTCTGAATGTTGGGACAAACCCACAGAGACATGGAGAGTACATATAAACTCCTGGGCCAGATTCGAACCCAGGAGCTTCCTGCTGTGAGGTGACATCATTGACCTCAAGGTGATATTCAGCATCATCACTGTTTGCATGAAGACGATGCTTTCAGGTGTCCGTTACTTCAGGAATCCTGGCTTCCTGACCTAACAGCATCAAAACCTTTTTGATATCATAACTTGTTAACGTTCACAACACGAGGTACTGAATGTTCTCTATTTTCTGCCGGTTACAAGACACTTTAGAGGAAGTAAAGCTGTTAACACTAAAGCTAATCTTTACTAAAGCTTAATAACTTAACCAAACACTTAATACTGATTTTTAGAAAACAACAGCCTGCTAACGTTTAACTCACGGAGGCCCACAGTGGATCCGCACACTGTGGATGCTGATGTTGATTCTTTCCACCAGATGATACACGACCACTCAATGTACTCCCTGCCAAAACTGACAAATGGATGCTAGCTGGGCTAGCTCTTACAAACGTATTACACTTTAATGTTGCTAACAAACCATTATAGCGGTGAATAAGACGCTGAAGAGCAAAGCAACTAGCAGCAAAATAAATCTGGTTGCTGCTTGACAGGCTGTCAATCACTGGACAGCAGCAGAAGCAGGCCGCGGTCGGCTCGCTCTGTGATGTTAGCTAGCACAGTGTCAAGCTAACGCTAATAACAGCGCAGTATGGCAAAAGGAGGTTCGATACCTTATCAATCGCAATATGTAGTTATTTAGTGAATATTCCAAACATCATTATTTGCTATTATCAAGTCATTTTGCTCACCGCTCAGCGTCGGTCTCTGACGGCGGCCGCTGGCGTTGATGGGCGAACAATAAACGGTTCGTCCGTTTTGAACTCTAATATAACTACTACGCAGCTGAGCAAATTCGGTCCCTTAATTGCCTCCATTATGTTTATAAAGAAAGATGTGGATAATAGCATAGTAATGATGCCTGAAATGATATTGTATCAGATTATAAGAATGTGACATGCACGTCCATCACGGCTACACATGGGGCGGTAGTCTAAACAATATAATTTTTAGACTCTCTTCACTAACTAAAGGTAACTATTTTGTCTTCATATAAGAAAAATTCCCTGAATTCCCTTGAAAAATGCCAGCGGTGACCAGATGAAATTTAATGAGATGGATAAACGTTACCCTCTTGTGTTCAATTTCACAGACTCCCAAATATGAATCGAACTGTCCATTTACAAAGCATTTACGGCGTTGTTCTTCCCATGAAAACAGGCAAGACTAATCACACTCAGAAAAAAAGATGTAGCGCACTGTCGAAGACAGAATAATCGAACTGCAGGAATTTTTAATTAGCAATTCCAAACGTACACCAAACAGTGACATGGAATAAATACAATATCAGTAAAATAAAATGAAAATAAAATAAATAAATAAATAAATAAAAATAATAATGATAATAATAATAATAATAATAATAATAATAATAATAATAATAATAATAATAATAAAATTATTTACGTTCATCATCCTTTTTAATAATAATTAAAAATAAAAAGAGAGAATCTTGGTGTTATCTTCAGTGATCTACGTTTCAGTGTATGGCATTTGGCTACAGAAATATTAAAATTTTTTGTTTTGCATGAAAAACAAACTTATAGTGTCATATTTGTTTTTCAAATATTTGATTGGTGTTTTTTTTTTTTATTTTCAGAAGTAGAGAAAATGTCCTTTTCTTACTTTTTAGAGAATTTTAGAGAAATAATGTCTTATTGACAACATAATTTCTCTGAAATCCTTGTAATAAGAAATTTATCAAAGGAATTGCAAGTTCAGTGTTGCTTCAGTCTGATGAATGACTGAAAGAGTCAGTGTGAATCAAGCAATGAATAAAATGTAAAGTCTGACATGTCATGTTTTTATTCATTCCAGTCTCAAATGTT
Organism: Lucifuga dentata; assembly: GCA_014773175.1. Taxonomy (NCBI): domain Eukaryota; kingdom Metazoa; phylum Chordata; class Actinopteri; order Ophidiiformes; family Bythitidae; genus Lucifuga; species Lucifuga dentata. The sequence goes on from VXCM01000630.1 coordinate 72,259, forward strand.
TTCACTTGTTTCACATCCATGGAAAGGACAGTGCTGTGTTCATCTTAACCAACGCATATCTGAAAATGTGCGTCTTCTCCTCTTACTTGAACATAAAACTTCCTCTTTCTGAAAACTTTGGTCTGATCATCATCAACAGCCATGATGCTAGGATGGATCCCATGTGCTTCACGACTAGGTCTTTGCTTGTAGAGGGAAGGAAAGTTGAGATGACTCTCAACAAGCAACAAATTGGTGAAAATTGAAATGAATGGACAGGTCAACAAAAACATAAAAACTAAAAAAAAAAAAAATTGTCAGAAGTGGCAAAGTGAGATGAATAGAGGAAAAATAGAGGAATATATAGGTTCTAATTTTTTCTAAGGGTTATAGAAAGATTAGAATGAGAGGAGAGAAATTATGGAGAGAATTAAAAAAAAAAAAAAAAACCTGACCCACTGAATTTTTATTTTTTAGGCAGAACACACTGAGTTTACATCACCAGTCCCATAGCTTATAGAATACAGGTGTATCCTTATGCTTACAGAAACAAAGATATGAAAGTGCTCAGTTAAAATAATTGTATTTTGATTAAATTCCCACTCGTATTTGGTTTTCCACTGCTGATTTCATATGTGGTAATACTGAAACACCGAGCAGAGCATTTATTTTCCATCAGAGAGGAGCTGATTTCTCTCTGGAAAGCAGCACTTATGCTATTTTCATACAAGCGGATGAGTTCTATGTTTTTGTTTTATCCCATAGTTGCAACCCAGCTCAGATCTGCATTTCCAATCCACACATATTTCATTTATTTTATTGTTTGGCAATCTTTGGAGTGTGGTTGAATAAGTATAGCATAGGTTCCTCTGTGGTACTTTTTATCTGCATTTCCAAAACTTTATGTGATTTAATGAAATTGTATTCCCATAATCATCAGATGTTTGAAATGCATATTTTTTGTGAAAATAAAGGGGGAATTGAATTGTATACACAAGTAAGGCTTAAATCGTTGCAAATAACTCGTTTAACAGAGCAAATATAGTCCCTTGTTATGATTTGTATTATTTTGCTTCATTTTTATAGTGTAGTAGGGAGTATGTGTTGAGTATTATCAAAGCTGCCAAACGTGAGATTGATATTTATAAAAATGTGTCTAGTAGGACATGCTCATATATCCTGAGCTGTCCTGAAAGCTTCATTTTTGATCAGTATTTTACTTCTGTAAAATTTTGTCAACATTTAAAGGACCATACCATCCATTTTGCTTGTTTAAGCCGAATATCAATTTTCATACGTTATAAAGGATAAAACTGTATTTCAGCTTTCCTGAAATTTTGCAAAATCTCTTCATCTTTCAAAATCAAATATTAAAGCGATACACCCACCTTAAAAATCAATGTTTCTCCTGCTAATAGTNCTTTCAAAATCAAATATTAAAGCGATACACCCACCTTAAAAATCAATGTTTCTCCTGCTAATAGTTGTGCAGCCTTATGAAGTCGCGGTCATTTAAATTTTTTGATAAACGCATGTCTTGTTTTGGGACTATATTCCCCGGTGGAGACATACATTCACTCTGAGCTTTTTATTGCACTTAAACGCAAAAATTACGTAACTTTAAAAAAAAAAAACAACAAAAAAAACAAAACAAAACTGAATACATGTTGTCCATGATGATGGATTACCTATCCCAAGAATGTTTCAAGTATCAACAAGTTGATTTTAATAGCGTACCAGAATGAACTGAAACCAATGGCGGTCTGGAAGGTAGGAAAAACAATTTTAATTCACCGTTCCAGTAGTATGCTTTGGGAACTGATTGTCAATGATTGATTGTGAATGAATTTATGTGTATGAAAATTGAATATATTAGGCTCAAACATGAAAAATGGGTGGCATGGTCCTTATTTTACACATTAAAGCATTGCAAAGGTTTCAAAATAGACCGTGAATGAAAAATCTGTCTATAGCATGTTTCCTTGAATTCTGCATACAAATATAATCAGTTAAAAAAATTTATAGTAAGCGGAAAAACAACCTGTTTTGTTTTGAGATAGAATACAAACAAACTCAGCTGGTTGAGAAACTTGAAATTATATGGAATATTACTTCTATCAGTAGTAATAGCAAATATCTGTAATGGCAAATATCTAATTGTAATTAAATATTTTATTAGGTATAAGCTCACATATGATTTTAAACTGCCAGAATACACTCAGTTATTGTTATCATATATTTTATCTTTTCATGGCATTCGTAAATTTTCCTTTGCTGGTTGTTCCCAACACAGTAAAGCAGAAATAAAGCAGAATGATGCACAACCACACTGTATATGTATTTGGTTTTATTGAACAAGAGAGATATGAATGGGTAGCCTATTTTAAGGCACCTCAAAAATGTACAACAAAAGCTGAACCATTTTATTTATTCAGAATACAAAAATACACATCTCGGTGACTCCAAATTGTAATAAATAGTTAACCATGCATTCTAACCATAAAAAGGCACAGAAAACAGTCACTTAGTCATAAAAATTATCAACTACTTTACCAAAGTCATCCAGATAGTAATACAGGTGACAACTGTAACATTATATTCCAAATGTGAAAACACAATACAGATCAAATCATTTAACCTTAGGCAATAAATATGCAAATATTGTAATATACCTATACATATATTCTTAAAAATTAAAACTGTGCCATTGTAAACATAATGTAAACAAATAAAACTCACTTTTCTCCCATCAAAGACTACATGTTATCCCATCCTTTCCTAGAAATTCTTCCGTGGGTTTAGTTGGTTTTTTGGAAACGAGGCAGTTTACAGCATTATTTACAGACCGCTGGAAAACAGCAAGGGAGAAAGTTGGCAACTTCCATTTTGCATGGAAAAGACAAGCATTCTCTTTCCTGGAGTCTGGGGCCAAACGCTTCAGATGTAAAGCAACCTGGCAGACAGTTTGGACACAGATAACCATAAGCAGACAAGACACAGCTTAGGAAATGGAAGCGTGTCAAGCGGAAATTGAATTTAGTTTGGCGACTGGAATGATCGAGCTCGAACAGACGACGTGCAGCAGTTACACTACTGCTCCAAGTAAAGCACAAACTGACAAGAGGGCTTCAACAACTTCAACAAATACTATATCTGGACCACTTTTGTCCAGAGTTTCTGAATAAAATCAGGTTTGCCACAGGTGTCATCTACTGGTATCAATGAATCTGGATCTACTCTGTGAGAACAGGGCGTGTCAGAGAATCGGAATTGATGAAAGTCACTTAAAAGATTTTTGGTTGGGACAAGGAGCTACAGAATGGTTAAGAATCTCTGATGTTGGTTACAACTGTTCATAAATAAATCAGTGGTTCATACTAACAAACACGTCTTTGCTTATGAGCGGCATGATTAATAATTGAATGTGCATGATAAAAGCTTAGCTTGGACTCAAAACAGACTTACACTTATATCAGGAAAGAAAATATCAAGAAAGCTGAAATACGGTTTTATCCTTTGGGAAATGATTGTCAGTAACATAACATGTATGAAAATTGAATATACTAGGCTCAAACATGCAAAATGGCCGGTATGGTCCTTTAATCTGAGAATAATCAAAGTTTTAATGAATATGTATGAGTGTTTTGCACGTCATAAGTAAGTTTCAAGTCTTGGCAACAAGTCCCACTCAAGACAAGTCAAGACTGACAAGCCAAGACTTGAGACTTGACTTGTCATTTGCAAAATGTTCAGTACGTTTGCATCAACATTAAAACTCAGATTAATCAACATTTTACTCAGATTAAGGCAATAAAACAATTTTTCAAATTTCACCTAATTAGATTAAAATCGGTGTGTTGATCTGAGGAACAGACTTAAATGACCCAACTGTCAAAAGATATATTCAAAAATTAAAGTTAAAATCAGAGGAAGTCACCTCTGCATGCATTTCCACACCTAGTAGACTCCCTCATACTCCGATTTAGCAATGTGTCATGCATGTTTGGCAAATATGTTGTACAGGTACTGTATACACTTTACTTGCATTTTTGCCTTAATCATATACAGACAAAATTGGAGGAAAGTGCGCATTTAAACACACCAAATAACTCAATACCATCAGATCAGAGACGTGTTGATTCAACTCTACAGTTGCTTTTGATTGCATTGATTGATAGTGTTGGACTTGCATTATATTGAGGGGTGTTTCTAATATTCCATCCCCTTGTGTATGTAAACTTCAGCCTGAAAAATGAGTTGAATCATCACCTGTCTGACAGTGTCAACAAAAACCTGACATTATAAATATAAACTTCTCATAGTTCAGATTTATTAAAGTTGTTGTGGCAGATTGTATTAGTTTGTAGCAGTCAGCCTAATACACAGATAAGTCAGTGTGTAGACGTATTGATTTTTGCATGTCATTCTACTGAATACTGCAATCTGACATTATTGATGATGGTCATAAGCAATGATGAAAACATGATATTTGATGAGGGATTGGAGAGATGAGAGATGTGATATGGCACCCTCTGGTGGTGTTTTTAGGACATGACTACTTATGATTTACAGCCTCAAAATAGTTTGATGACTGGGGGGTGGGGTTGGGCTTATTACTGTAAATATCAGGAATTAAGTTAAGAAAAATGAAAGTTTTTAAAACTAATTTTAACACAAGCCACGTAGCTCTGACAGAAAGAAAAGAAGAAATAAAACTAACATATAAACTAATTACTCTAAAAGTGGGAAGTTGAAATGTCATTGCTGAATGGTCCACTGTTGCAGCACACATGTATGCGTACATGCTCACACCCATACACAAGAATACACGGCGATACATTACACATATTAGCACAACAGTCACGTCTGCCCATTCTAGCCACTCACTGCCACAGTCCTCCTGTAGTGTGTCATCTTGGAAGCACAGAGGAGAGAAACTACAAACTCGTGAACTCCTGGAAGAATGCTAAAGTGAGTAAGAAAGAAGCAGTCTAAGGGTTTAAACCTCTAAAACCTGATCCTCAAACCTCGAGGAGGAGAACTTGTACAAAAACTCTTTCAAGGTTTTTCCCAACTGAGAAACACCGTGTCAAAAAGCTGTATCAAAACAAGAGATAAATATTGCACCGTCATTAGAATACAACAGCATCATCATATACAAGAGATTAGAACAAAATCAACGATACACAGTTGTTATGGTGCAATACACACAATCAAATGTGTAAGCCATTGACAAATGCATACCATGTCAGCAATCTACAAATGCATCAGACTACAATACTTACAAACATTGTTTGCATACACTGGTATACTGTATATACAGTGCATATATATATATATATACACACACACACACACAAACTTAGCATCACATAAAGAAATATACCCTGTAATGCCACCAGTCTTAAAGAAACTAACAAGAAGAGTCTTCTATCATTTCATTTCATTTAAAGGAAAACAAGCTGCACTTGAACAATGTTATACAGGTTGCAGATCAACTGCTTATATATTGAAAACCAATATCTAACTCCTATTGTTATTACGTTATGAAATACTGAGTGTTAAATTGCCAAAAAGTTAAAAAGTTGAGGTGAACTGTTAATTCTATATAATGATATGAGGATTTGCACTTGCATAAAGCAAGAAGTAAAAAGTGCCTTTTACATATTCCTTAAAAAAAAAGAACCCTACAGTATATGTGGTTGGCTTTAGACCAACAAATTTACTTTCTTCCTGACTAATACTAATCTCTCTCCCTCTTTCAGTGGAATTAAGACCTAAGACCTACTGGTCTATTAAATAAAATGCTGCTTTCTTAATGAAATCATCAGATAATCAAGTTTGGAAGTATCTTTGACATTCACTTTGGTACTGATTTTCACATCCACAGAGAACGTATCAACTTACAGATATCAATACCTCATCAACGCTTTTTAAAAAGTATTTATGATGTCTACCAGTAAAGCACATTTTTACACTAAATGGTTGAAAATATGGCACTTGACACAGATCGATGATACGTTGTTATCATGCAAACAAAATAAATAAAAGCTAGAAAAACGTTAAGATTGAGACCTAAAAGGTTGCTTTCAGTAGTAACAAATGGCACTGTAATACTTAGGTCATGTAAAACTTGTTCAAGTGTTATTTTAGCACACACACACACACAAAAAAAAAAAAAAAANAAAAAAAAAAAAAAAGTCAAGACACTAATCATGCAATTAAACATATCTAAAGTTGAGCAAGCACAGCATGCAACGGCATCCCTCTCTTTTAGAGACTACACTTTCCAGATCACCACAGAGACCATTAGAATTCTTTTCTGAATCCACTTGAAACCCAAAGGTTGCTTAACATGCCTGCAGCTTTTTTAATATGAGGCAGAGATCCAGCAAGCAGCACAAATCCACATGCTACTGGACTGGAATGCACACTAAATCTCTCAGGAAACGCTCATGGAAGTCCTACGTTTTGCTACTAGTTTGTTGTCACAGCTGAGGTAAGTCAGCTGTCAGCAATATGGTAAGTTGCATACCTGATTGTGTGTGCTGTGAGTGTGTACTGAGTTATAGAATGGCTTTTTGTAAAGATCCACAACTTCCTTTTGCACCTCCGTCAACTTTCTCACCTGTCGTTTTGGCACCAAAGCATTAAACACACACAAACGTATCTTTTTCAGAACATCACAAAGGCTTTCTCTGCAGAGGGATAAAATCAGGCAAACCCCTGCATACCTAAATTCTTCCTTCACTGTCTACGGCGCTCCCAAACTGGAGGAAGGGGAATGTTTATTTCCCCTCTCCGGCAGCATCTGCTTCTGGGTTAGAGGTCAACCATGGAGGCTTTGGCCAGGTCCTTAGTTCCCTGAAGAATTCTCTTCATATGACCCACTTTCGATATCCCCAGATCCTGAAGAGAGAAGAAGACACACACATTAAAACCAACAGGATCTGCTGCAGTACACTTACTTTGGTGTGTGACATACTGGCAAATAACAGCCTGAGTCAACAATATTATTTGGCCCCCTGACAAAATCAGAAATTATCCATTTGAAGTTTACATCAAAACTTTAACTTATGCTGACAATTGTATTTTTAGGTTAAATTTACTTAATGGTCTGAGATTTACCATTTTTACCATTCCATAATTTGTAATCTGGGTGGAAAACACATAAACAACCACACAGCAGCATTCAGTGAGTCATCTGGTTTCCACAGAGTTTGAGAAAATATATACATATGAATGTCATGTTTGATGTCCTGTGCTTAAAATGTAAATTTAACGTTTAAAATGATCCTATGTATCAAAGTGTGAGATCTTTATCCTAAAACTACAGTCAAAAAAAAAAAAAAAAAAAAAAAAGTTGTGATATCAATGCTAAATTTTGTTAGCCTGTCTATAGGGCACTCCATTAAATGTTAGCATCAAGCTAATAAGGTACACAGGATTAACATGGGTGTAATAGGCATGCTAACTTGTCAGTGCTTAATATATTAATAATCCAAATAACATCAGATCCCTCTGCACGCTGACATTACTGTTAGCTTTTAGGAATTTCCATTGCAGTGGCTCGGTCTAAATGCTGGATAACCTCTCAGGCTCTTGCTTCAAAGAATTCAAACATGGGTAAAACATCAATTTTTTTTTCTTAAATTAACTAAAATATATTCAAACAAACTAAAATATTTACAACATATAGGCCTCCACTGTCTCCATGGCTGTAAAAATGTGTTGGCCCATGACTGAACATAATTGCAGATTCCTACTCTAATAGTTTCACATTCAGTTGTTGTTGTTTATTTATTAATGTGAAAAAGAAAGTCACAAATTGATTTATGATTTGAAATTAATGAGGCAAAGAATACCACAGTTAACAGCTCTGGAGAAAGTTGAGAGACTTAACCAACCTTTTAGGATTTTGGCCCATTGGTCATCTTATCTTATAGTTAAAGGACCATACCACCCATTTTGCATGTTTGAGCCTAATATATTCAATTTTCATACATGTAAGGTTACTGACAATCATTTCCCAAAGGAAAAAATCGTATTTCAGCTTTCCTGATATTTTGCAAAACCTCTTAATCTTTCAAAATTAAATATTCAAGCAATACACCCACCTTAAAAAGCGATGTTTCGCCTGCTAATAGTTATGCAGCCTTATGAAGTCACGGTCATTACAATTTTTTGATAAACACAGGTCTTCTTTTGGGACTATATTCCCCAGTGGAGACATACATTCACTCCACACTTTTTTATTGTGCTTAAACACTAAAATGATGTAACTTCTAAAAAAAACCTGAATACATGTCTCATTCATGATGATGGATTACCTATCCCAAGAACATTTCAAGTATCAACAAGTTGATTTTAATAGCGTACCAGAATGAACTGAAACCAATGGTGGTCTGGAAGGTAGGGAAAACATTTTTTTAGTTCATCATTCCAGTAGTATGCTTTAGGAAATGATTGTCAAATAACGTAACGTGTATGATAATTGAATATATTCGGCTCAAACATTCAAAATGGGTGGTATGGTCCTTTAAGTTTTTCATAAAGGATATAGGAAGTCACAACTTCAAGTCCAACAAAAGTTTTCCACCAATCATGAAATTATTTTTAATTTCCATTTACTGTGGCTGTTAGAAATTAGAAGTAAACATTTAAAAATTAAATTCCAATAGAAAATGTGAACCTCTAAGCCTAATATGTGTTGGTGCATTATTAGGTACACCTGTACACTTTAACACAATACAATACATCAGCCTTACAATAAATCCTGTCTTTGTGGAGCTCATAATGTTCAGGGGTTTCAGAGATGTCTCATTTGGTGTATTACACACGGTCTGACTTTCAATCAAAACTGCCTTTGCTGCATAAAATATACTTGACATCATTTGAAGAGTTCATATAAAGCAAATGCACTCATTGAACAGTGCATTAAATCATGCTTTTTTTAAATTGTGTATTCTTGTTAATATCAACCAAACTTTATGTAACTTGTGTTTTCTTAATGAATGATGGAATTAAAAATCAATTTGTTTATTAATAAAAACAAATTTATGTGTTTTTTTTTGCAAAGAAACTCTTCATTTATTAATTTAGGAATAGTTTCTCTTGTAAAAACGATGATTCCTGATTGAACAAATAAATTAAAAACCTTTAGTCTCAAGCTGTCTTTTAGTTGTAGATAACAATTTGGTGGCAGATTGTGTTTAAATTTTAATATATCTCAGAACAGAACCACAGAGCCACAGATACAATACTTAAAATAAAGCATTATTTAAAATAAAGTGTTTAGCATTTGTTTTAAAGTCTGGATTAAACCATATAGGTGTAATACTCTCAGTGATATAGTACTACTCGTCTTTATTTCTCATTCAAACCTTCAATGCTGCATTTATTCTTAGGTTATTGAAGCAGTTTAATTTTCTCAATAGGGTCAATAAATATTCATCTTAATCATTAAGCAAAGTTAGCCATGTTTTGAGGTACTTTGGACAATACTAATTACTTTACATAATGTATGCTTAAAGGCACAATTTGTAACTTTTTAACCAAATAAAACTGGTGACTATCCACATTCATAACTGAAGACATTGAGTTACAGATAGAAGTTACTTAAATAAAAAAGATTTGGTTGTTGGCTCGTGTAAGTTCCTGTATTAAAATACCTGCTGACATATAAACAGACATGCATGGTTTGATGAAGCATAAATAATGGCATCACCTTAATGATGCCATTATTTTTTTCACTATTTTGTCATTATCTTGTTTGTGTAAAGCACTTTTAACTGCCTTTGAATTTGAATGGTGCTATATAAGTAAATTTGCCTTGCCTTGCCTTTTCACGTTAAATTTTATATACATCCCCAAGTATTGCACAACCAGTACCTGTACAATGACAATAAAGAATCTTAGCTATCTCAGGAAAATACTCTTTTTGTTGTTCTGAATGACATATCATCCAGGACCTTAAATAACCTATCTGTGTGGGCAGGGCCAGCCCTAGCCTTTCTGGGGCCCTAGGTAAGTTTTTTACTCCGGTAATCCATTTTGGAGAAAGCTCCGCTCAAATCCATTCATTCTGTTGGGAAATGGGATCCGTTCAGTATATCCAGTGATGTTATTTCACAGAGTCACTGGATGTGATTGATGTGGTTTTCATCCAATAGGAGACATTTTAAGCTTTCAAATGACATATCACGTCGGTGGTCAGTCACCATTCAGGCCACTGAACGTAGAGAAATGGCTGGTCACATGATCCATGCACATCACAGCGCCATTTTTAAATCTTGTTGCTATGAGACCAGTTGGTTCTCTAATGATCCACTGCCATGTTAACACTGTTTAGAGACATTTTTGCTCATTTTATTCATTTTAAATAGGTTTTGAGTTTGTGTGACACACAAAAGGATGAAAAAAGGGTCAGTTTACTAAATACCTTATAAAACAGTCAAAAATAAACATAAATTACACACGTTTCAAACTAGTAATTTCTAATAACATACAAAAGCGATGTGGCTACCCTTTACCTCTCACTCTGCAGTACTGACTTTACATCGCGGAATTCCCCCAACCCACTCCATAAATATTTGCTGAATCTCCTACGAGCCTAATCTCGACTAAAACTTAATGTCAAACCATAATATGCATAAGTTCCATGTTATAATATTAGTTCTGTGCTGAATAAAGCTGCATTTTATAACACNAATATGCATAAGTTCCATGTTATAATATTAGTTCTGTGCTGAATAAAGCTGCATTTTATAACACACATTTTATAACAGTGAGTTGTCTGTGCAAAATGAGCTCTATATATATCTGTGCTGATGCTTTACGCTCACATTTAGGTTATAACTCATGAAGCTGACACATGGATTTTGTTGCATTTCTGCAGCTCTTGAACTTATTTACCGCTAAGGAGAGTTCACTTTAGTTTCACTGTTGAAGGGGGGGGCTCCTAGCGGCCACGGAGCCCTAGGCGACTGCCCAGTTCGCCTATGCCACAGGCCGGCCCAGTGTGTGGGAGTTTTGGTAAATAAGTTCTGGTAAATAAAATGTCATAGCAGAGCTCCTTTTACTCTTATATATTTACATGTATGAAGGTAATTATACACATGTAGCAGTAGGAGTTCAGTAGCTGTTGTTTAGTCTTAAAGACATGTTGCCACTCTTTCAAGTATCTTCTTCAGTTTCAAATCAGTGATGGGTCCAAACCAACATTTATCCCCAAGAAGTCCTTCACACCTTGGGCCAGGTGAGGCCCAAACATCTCTAGCTGAGCTGCTTCAGAACAGTTTGCACCTCCACTCTTGTGACTGTAATGACTCTCACGTGACTGCGTGCAACTCCAACAACCCTCATCAACTCCATGTGACCCAACGAGTTGCTGCCACAGGTACTCATAAAAAAAAAAAAAAAANAAAAAAAAAAAAAAACAACTCGCAAATTTGCCAGTTTAAAAATTAAAAAAAAAGAAAATTATTTTTAATGATGAATAATCATTATCTAATTTTTTTTAAATAATTTAATTTTTTTTAATAATGAAAAAGGGAAAAATAATGACAATGGGAATCGAACTGCCTCATGTTGTGACTACGTCTGCAGTACATGACCTTATTAAAAATTATACTTTTCCTCAGATTTAGCAATAAAGAAATACTTGTGGTTTTAGCGAAAAATCATTGACTTATCATAAGCATACAGACTTTTAAAACTGGCAAATTTTTGAGTTAGCAAACTCTAAGTAATGCCCCATTTTTTTTCCCCCATCGTATATGGCCCTAATATGCCTCAGCTTGTGGATTTTCTCATCAGATTCACACAAGCGAAGCCAGTTCAAGTATGATGCTAACGCTCACTGTCCTGACTTTATACTTGTGAGACATCCCCCCTCCATCACAGCTCCATTTGGTACATCCCAATCTCCCACCCCTCCAAGTTCAGTGGGATCTCTCTGAGCAGATACACGGTGTTAGTGGGTTACAGCAAGTCTTCAGCACAAAGCGACAACCAGATAGACAAAGCCAAGCAGGGCAGTGCCGTGCAGCAAAACAGGGAGGCAACTAACAGGTGAAACAGGTTGAGAAATAGACCGAGAAGGATAAGAGGAAGAGTTCATTCGTAGGTACGAAGGGGAAGGAGCAACAGATTCATTGGGGTATTATACGGTAGTTGAGTTGTGTTTACCTTCAGGTCTCTCCTCTCCAGGTGAAGCAGCTCGGAGCCTCGGATGTCGTGACGGATGAAGGTGTCTCTGTACTCCCCCAGGCTTAGCTGTTCCAGCCAGATGCCCACCTCCTCTGTGCCCCACCTCTCCACTACACACACATGCACACACACACACACACACACACACACACACATATATACGCACACAGAGCAGAGAGGCTCNTGCACACACACACACACACACACACACACACACATATATACGCACACAGAGCAGAGAGGCTCAGAGCACCTCACAGGTATGCACGCTGCAAACGCACAGGCACTCTTTCTTCATTCACGTTTTTTTCTCTCTCTCTCTCGCTCTCTCTCTCTCTCCATTGCTCACATTACAAGCACACAGATGTGAAAACGTCCACAAACACACACAAACTCACAAATGGGCAAATCATCGAAGGAAAAGATATAAAAAAAGAAAAGAAAAAGGGCAGGTGTTGCGAGAGGGAACGAGCATTAAAGAAGAATGGAAGAAGGGGAGAGGTGGCAGCAGCTGGCGGAATGAGTAGGGGCTTGACAAAGAGGTCAAAGGTTGGTCAGAACAAGCGGCCAATGGCGTTCCAGAAAGGCTAGGGGCATGCATGTCGATCCGGATCAGAACACACAGAAAAAAAGGAGGAGGCAAAGGGAGACAGAAGCCTGCGCGGCCTGCAGGAAATCCAACCCAGCTAATGAAGACCCAACGCTTTACGAGGAGGGGCTGACACAATCCCACCTGACCTGACTGGATCCCGTTATACTGGATCATTTGATCATCCTCAAATGTAACTGACTTATTAACATGATTTTATAATGTTCACTGTCTATAACAACCAAACAAAATCTGGACTTTCTGATGAGCCTCGCAGGCTTCCTCTTGGTGCAGCCTTTGTTCTGCTCCTGATCTTGTGCCTTCTGGAGACACGTCAGCTGGATGGATGAGAGCATGAGTGGATGGAGGGAAGGGGTGGAGGGGTGGGGGTGNGGGGTGGGGGTGAGGGTGGGGGCGCTAGCCAATGATCAGGGTCAGACTGAGGAACGTTGCACCTCAAACACACACCCCTTTTTTTGTGTTTCTCCCAGGGGATTAGAATGCAGTATTACCTCTGTATGCAGTAGATGGATCACGATATAGTTATAGTTACATTAATAAGAGTCATGGCTGAAAGGTAACCATGGCAACAGTTGATAGAACTGAGTTTGTTAATTTTGTGTGTGTGTGTGTGTGTGTGTGTGTGTGTCTGGAGGCAGAGCAGTCAGTATAAATGATGTTTCCCCCTGAAATCAGCAGACAGAACTGACTGACTGATTCATTCCCTGAGCAGATTTAAAGGAACATACCAGTGATTTTGCATGTTTGAGCCCAATATCTATATAACCCACATACATGTTATGTTACTGACAGTCATTTTCTGAAACATACAACTGGAGCAATAAATATTAGAAATGTTTTTCCTATCTTAAAGACTGTCATTGGTTCAGTTCATTCCAGCTATCAAAATCAACTTGGAGAGACTTGAAACGTGATAGGTAATCCATCACAGTGAGCCATATGCCATTATCATTTTTTGCCAAAGTTACTTAATTTAACCAATCCAACACGGAGCTACATGGAAGAAAATATATTTCTCCAACAGGAAATATAGTTGGAGGGGAAAACTGCTTTTACTGAGAAATTAAAGTGACCGTGCCTTCTACAATCACGCATAGGCGTCAGGCAGAGAAATGCTGAATTTTAAGGTAGGTGTATGTGAATTTGATTTTGAAAGCTTAGAGGATTTGGAAAAACATCAGGAAAATTAAAATATTGCAAACAACATTGGTTTTGTGTTTTGTAAAATGGTTATCAGTAAGGTAACGTGTATGCGGGTCATATTTATTGCACTCAAACACGTAAAAACACCGGCTTGGTCATTCAAGTGGCCTCTCAATTACGCTCATTCCTGCGGGAAGGTGGGTGCTGCCCTACCTGACTGAGGGCTGGTCTTCTTGGTGGCCTTTTCCTTCTTGAACTTGGGGACTATGCGGAACATGCTGCTGCGACTGTTCCTCTTGCCATAACCCAGAGAGCGTTCCTGGTACATAAGCACAATCAACCTATAGCCTTTCATTTAGCTACTCAGCTCTCCTGCTACCTGGAGCCACGGTACGGCCATGATGTCCAGGTTATGTGTGCAGGTATTCATTTTTCATTTTTGAGTGGTGTGAACAGAATGGAGAATATCGTCGAGCTTTGGTATGTGGTGATGTTAGCTGTGTGGTCGATGTAATCAACGTGTGTATGTGTGGATTTGAAGGCGTGTGAGCAGAGCCTGCTTACCTCCTCCTCGTTGGGCTGCAGTATGTGGTAAAGCCAGGGGATCTCTCCCAGTTTGCCCAGTTCCAACTCCACACTCTGCAGAGCGTTGGACAGCTGCTCCTCCTCTGGTGGGTCCAGTTGCTGCAGAAGAAGAAGAAGAAGAAGAAGAAGAAGAAGAAGAAGAAGAAGAAGAAGAGTTAAATGAGATGCATTTATAAGGGTATGCATGTTCTTATTTTCATTTAGTGGTCTATTTTGAAACATTTGCAATGTTTTAAAGTGCAAAAAAACACATTGTTCCATTTCTACTCCCAGTTGCTGCAGCACTGCTGTGCACACCGAGTTAAAACAGGTCATTGTTTCGTAATTCATCCTAATTTTAGTGTTTAAGTGCAATAAAATGTGTGGAGTGAATGTATGTCTCCACTGGGGAATATAGTCCCAAAAGAAGACCTGTGTTTATGAAAAATTTAAATGACTGTGACTTCAAAGGCTGTGAAACTATTAGCAGGAGAAACATGGATTTTTAAGGTGGTGGATTACTTGAATATTTGATTTTGAAAGATTAAGAAATTTTGCAAAATATCAGGAAAGCTGAAATATGGTTTTATCCTTTGAGAAATGATTGTCAGTAACGTAACATGTATGAAAATTGAATATATTAGGCTCAAACATGCAAAATGGGTGGTATGGTTCATGCCTTCTATAGTCATGTGTGTTAGCAGGAGAAACACTAAATTTGAAGGGTGGGTGTATCGCCTGAATATTTAATTTTGAAAGATTAAGAGATTTGGTAAAATAACACAAAATCTAAAATATATTTTTATGTTTTAGAAAGTGGTTGTAACACGTTTATTAAGTTTCACCATGCAAAATAACCGGTATGGTCCTTGAAGTAAATTATTTTATTTTTTACAGATTTAGATACACAATTTTTACAGTGTGTTGAAGTCAAGCACAGACCATGTCCTTAGTCCTTTGTGAAATGTTGAGTTGTTTTTGAAGTTGCATGAAGGTTTTCTCAGGACATTAAATAATTTAAAGTAAATGTTTTTTTTTAGGACAACGATAATGCGTGCAGCAGCCAGACTAACTTACCAAGGAGACCCGGCCCACTAGAAGAGACTCGGTCTCGTTGTAGAGTGCCTTGACAGTGCTGGCCACCTCTATAGCCGTGTTCCTAGTCAGACTCTGGACAAAGAACACAAAAGTCGTTTAGAAAAGTCTCTCAAAATGTACAACAAACACATTCTTCCACATTTTGAGTAACAACTGTCTGTTTTGGTGGCTTGAGCCCATCCAGGTATGTTTGATTTGAACACACATAGTGGCTCAGTGGTTAGTATTGTTGTATCCCTAAAAGCCCAGAGGCAATGAGGGTAAAACCAAGATAGACTTAAAAAATGAAACCAACACAGGTAGTTTGAAGAAATGCCAAACTCAACACCTGGCAACAGTCAGAAAATGTTGCTTTAAGCTCACATTTTATCACTCATACAGAAGTTTAAAGGACCATACCACCCATTTTGCATGTTTGAGCCTAATATATTCAATTTTCATACACGTAACGTTACTGACAATCATTTCCCAAAGCATACTACTGGAACGGTGAATTAAAAATGTTTTTCCTACCTTCCAGAGCACCATTGGTTTCAGTTCATTCTGGTACGCTATTAAAATCAACTTGTTGATACTTGAAACATTCTTGGGATAGGTAATCCATCATTGTGAACGAGATGTGCATTCAGATTTTTTCAAAGTTTCATAATTTTAGTGTTTAAGCACAGTACAAAGCGCAGAGTGAATGTATGTCCACCGGGGAATATAGTCCCAAAAGATTTATGCATTTATGGAAAAATTAAAATGACCGTGACTTCATAATTTTGCGTAACTATTAGCAGGAGAAACATTGATTTTTAAGGTGTGTATCGCTTGAATATTTGATTTTTAAAGATTAAGAGATTTTGCAAAATATCAGAAAAGCTGAAATACGGTTTTATCCTTTAGGAAATGATTGTCAGTAACGTAACGTATGAAAATTGAATATATTAAGCTCAAACATGCAAAATGGGTGGTATTGTCCTTTAACTCGCAAGAACAGTGGGAAGTGGTATGATAACTGAAAATGCAAAAATGCATGAACAATATATATCTTTACCTCTGCCAAATATGTTATAGGTTATGTCTGTCTGTTTCATGGGCTGATGCTAGAGACAAAAGATACTACATATGTGGCTGTTTTCAGTTTGTTCTGAAATCAATGACTCTCTCTCTTTAAAAACTATTAAGGATGATGTGGTACACTTTAGATTAATGTAAGAACACAATGTATCACCAGATTCAACCTTTTGTTAGAATAGCCTATGTAATACCATACAGGATATTAATATTTGCCTGTGCATTAAACTGCCGATACAGGACGGAGCAGCGTGATATTCAGACTAGAGTGTGTTATGAAGATGACTGAACAGGTTTCTAACCTCGGGGAACTTGGGGTGTGTTTTGTTGATGGCATGAGACGCGGCATTGACAGCGTGAGCCAGCTCCTGCTCTAGAAGCCCGTAGGTCTTCGCTGCCTCGCATATCCTGTGTGACAGAGTGTTAGAGAGCACAATTCAAGACAAATCGACCAAATGGTCATTCATTCTCTGGTTTCTTCATAAACACGTGAAGGACGTGGACTTTATGCTTCTCATGGTGTGTGTGTTTACCGCGTAATAAGCTCCTCTGCAGCTCTGGCACACATCTGGACCAGCGCCGCCTCCTCCTCTGTAGCCAGATCCACAGAATGCTGTGGGTAGAGGTGAGGCCGCAGAGGAGGCTTATCGTACTTCAGCTTGTCCTCCCACGACTTCAACGTGTTCTCAAAAGCCTGCAGGGCAGAAATGATAAAATAATCAATCAATCAATCAATCAATCAATCATTCAATGTCCATATGAAGAGAGGAAATGAAATGAAGGAAAACAGTATATATCACCCATGGAGGCCAATAAAAGTCAGGAAAAAATAAAATAAAATACATTGTTACCCATGACAAACAATAAAATATGGGATAAGATGTTTAAATACAAGAATAAAAGAAAGAAATAGATACAAACTAGAAGAAATAATAGAATATAAGGAAAATAGCACAAAAAAATTCAGCAAAATCTGGGTAAAAAAATGAATTCGGTAAAATCAAATCCTGGAGGTAAATTAATGAAATAAGTGCAAAACAAATGGTTGATCATATCAATAGTAAAAACTTAATAAAATAGAATTAAAACTCATAAAATTGTGAAATAAAACAAAGAGGAAAATAAAATAATAAACCAAGATGTAAAACTGTATTCATAAAAAGAAATCGTCTCAAGTGTAAAACATTTGTTTTACGTTTAAACATGTAAAATATATGATAAGTACATATCACAGAATGCTGAATATCATAAAATCATTCTCTAAATAAATAAATTATATATATCCCACCCCTTCCCCTCCCCCTTTACATGTCTCACCCGGTCTCTGGTGAGCATCTGTGCCCGGTTCTTGTGCTGGATCTTGATGACTCCTGGTGGTTGGATCCAGGCTTCTCCATCCACCTGGATGGGAACCCCCTCATCGCCCAGGATGGTGATCTTTACTGTACGACACTGATCAGACAGAGAGGATATGTGTTGTGATTTTTGCACACGTGTGTGTGTGTTTTTGCATGTCATATTGCTTTTTTTTTTAGCATATGTTCTTACCTGTGCTATGCGGTGGTGCTGCAGTTTGATGACTCTGGAAACGGCCATCTGCATGCTCCCAAACACCGCCACCACCTCCAGGATCTTATCATCAAACGACGGAGCACAGAAGATCTGCATGGCAACACAATGATGCTCATCTTTGTTTGATCATAGACATTTCACTCTTGATGGGTGGCAGGTGAGTCTGTCTGTCTGTCTCTTTCTTTCTTTCTTTCTTTCTTTCTTTCTTTCTTTCTTTCTTTCTTTCTTTCTTTTAATTTTATGTTAAAACATGTAACAGACAACAAAACATGAAAAGAAAATAAAGAAAAAAGAAAGAAAACAAACAAAAAAACTGTTGCATTACATTAAAGATTCATCAGAATGTCACATTGTGATGATTTAACAAATCCCAACATTATCAGTTATGATTTCATTCAGATACACTTTCACAAGGGAGGTATTTAAAGCCTGGCTCTAGCAGAGTCCAAAAATGTTTTCCAGACTTTCTCAAATTTGTCAGAGGAACCATGAAAGCATATATCTCAGTCTTTCACAAGCCACAAAGCATGACTGACTGGATGAGGCTTCTTCCAAATGTAGGAGAATTAGTCTGCTAGTCTAACAGAGTTACAAATATTGTTACTGTGCATTTAACTCCAGTGGTAAGGTTGTTCTCTCCTGCAATGCCAAAGATAGCAATCCGTGGATCTGGTTGAATTGGTTTTTCAAAAATAGCTGACAAAGTTTTAAAAAATAGAGCTCCAACAGACAGTCAAAGTGGGACAATGCCAATACATGTGTGGAGACAGGAGAGAACCCACATCAGTCATCAGGTGTGTCTTACATTGTAATATTTAAATTGACCAAGTTACACCTTCTTAAACAAACAAACAAAAAAAAAAAAAAAACANAAAAAAAAAAAAAAAACACTGGGAAATAGAGACCAGATAATATGTTGTGGATAGAAATTCCACTGACTGAATTTGTGATAAGGAAAATTGGTGAGTCCATATCTCTGCCTCTCCTCTGTATCTCTGACACTCCGTTTAGCAGCAGCATGATATATACAGTATATTAATATATATATATTGTTATAGGTGCATTGTTTCTGAAAGAAGAGGCCTCACAGCAGGTCAGGTATTGATCTGCCAGCAGACTTCCCAAGATAAGGTCAAAGTTGTGACGAATCAGCAGCTGGTCCAGTACATAAGCAAAGGACTCAGCAGAAAAATGTAGGGGACAGATAACAAATGTGTCACTGATACAATTATTAAAGGACCATACCATCCATTTTGCATGTTTGAGCCGAATATATTCCATTTTCATACATGTAACGTTACTGACAATCGTTTCCCAAAGCATACTACTGGAACGGTGAATTAAAAATGTTTTTTCCTACCTTCCAGACCTCCATTGGTTTCAGTTCATTCTGGTACGCTATTAAAATCAACTTGTTGATACTTGAAACGTTCTTGGGATAGGTAATCCATCATCACCAACAAGACATGTATTCAGGTTTTTTTTCGAAGTTACGTAATTTTAGTATTTAAGCTCAATAAAAAACTCAGAGTGAATGTATGTCTCCACAAAGTCCCAAAAGAAGACCTGTGTTTAGTGAAAAATTTAAACAACCATGACTTCATAAGACTGTGTAACTATTAGCAGGAGAAACATGGATTTTTAAGGTGGGTGTATCACTTGAATATTTGAATTTGAAAGATTAAGAGATTTTGCAAAATATCTGGAAAGCTGAAATACAGTTTTGTCCTTTGGGAAATGACTGTCAGCAACGTAACCTGTATGAAAATTGAATTTTATTAGGCTCAAACATGCAAAATAGATGGTATGGTCCTTTAATTAAAGAAAACGATCCTATTTGTTGTCATGTGAGGCCACAACCACTAGGTGGAAACCTGAACACATTCAGCAAGAAGCTCTGCATGAAACTGCCAGCTAAGAGAAGCAGAAACATGTTGATCTCACAGGAAACACGGCTGGAAATTATCATCAGGATGACTTCATAATCATATTATACTGAAGATCAGCTACAAAATATAGAAATGTAAAATTAAACAAAAACATATTTCCTTTTTTTGGCCTTCTTCAGGGAGACAGAAGCAGCATAAATGTGATTTTGGGTGTTTGTGTGTGTATTCGTGTGTGCGCACGTCGGACAAGTTTAACTAAATGTCCTCTCCCTGTTTCCTCTCCAGCAAAACAGTTACATAACACCCAGTGCACAGAGAAAATGTGCTCGTCCGTGGGCAACCTCTGCAAAGGCTCACTCCAGTGTGTGTGTGTGTGTGTGTGTGTGTGTATGTGCATGAGAGGGTGAACTAAGCAAACTGACACTCCATCCCTCAGCAGCCCTTCTGCTCTGAGCCTTGAACAAACAAGCACAGATATCTATGCAACCATTCCTCCCCTCCCAACTCTTCTGGGCCAACAGGGTCATGTTAAACCAGGATGTCTTTCCATAGTTAACAGAGAGAGAGAGAGAGAAAGAGAGAGAGAGAGAGAGAGAGAGAGAGAGAGAGAGAGAGAGAGAGGTAATCTTGGAGTCTGGCCAAGTTTTCACATCAGCTCGAAAAGGAAAACAAGCCCTCTTCCTTTTGGTCAAATGTGATCTGAATGGAACATTAACCAGCGTTCATTATGAACATCTACTGTAAATACACTCACGTCGTCCTCCTTCGTTCCGCCCCAGAAGTTGGTTCCACCTGCGTAGCTGGGAATGTTTAACACGGCGATGCCCTGCAGGCTGGGGAGGGGGATGTACTGACCATCACACTGGAAAAGACACAGAATAACTAAAGAGAGCTCAGATGAAATAGTAGACACAAGGATGATTTAAGGGCCAAAATTCAAAATCTGGTAAAAAAAAAGCAAGACACCTAAGCCGGCAACAACTGACAATTTCTGATTGAAGATAAACCAACATAAATAAAAACGGGCCGTGTAACAAACAGAACGTTAATGATTAGGAATATAACGTTACAGTATGACATATAAGATGTTTATTATATTATATTGCTCGTATTCTGAGTTGCAAAATGCCAAAAACTGTTGCTGCACTGCTCCCTATTTGTTGAATCATATATGCACATCTGGTCATTACCACAATTAGTAATATCATAATTGGAATTTATGATACTAACACTATGAATTATGCTATTTGTAGTTTTTGTCTTACATCTGCTTTGGCTAAATATTAGCAAGTATCACTTTAATTTTACAGCTGCCTGAAATGAACCTTTGCTGAAAACAATCCTGTACAAAATGGCAAAAAAAAAAAAAAAAAAAANAAAAAAAAAAAAAAAAAAAGAGAAAAAAAAGTATGTCCAGTAAAACAGGATGTATAGTTAAATCTCCTTGCAAAGCAAAAATCACAATTCTCTTTTCATATCATGGTCTTGGAAGACATAATACCATTTTCTTGGAGCAGAGATGAAAGTGGTGTCGATTGTATTTATTTTTTGTTTTTAAATGTTTAATAAGTTATATAAAATTAAATATTTTATTTATTTTTATTTCATAAACATACAATTTATTGGCTTACCAAATATGAAAAACATAAATCACACCTCTTATGCATCCTCTGATGCTTGTGTAGCTAGCGTAATGCTAAATCAGCACGTAGTATTAGTGTGACTGGGTGATTCTCATGAGACCAGCTAAACATTGTCACTGATATATTTAAATAGATTTTATTAAAAAATTATTTAATATTTAATTACCATGGAAAAAGAATTAGTACCTAATGTGAGTTAATGTAAATTATTATTTTATCTATTTTTCCATAAAATTTAACGTGTCCAAACAAACAAACTCAGGTTTCATTCTCAAATAAAAATGAATAATAATCAACATTAAAAAAAAAACAACTTACTTACACTGTTTATATTTATGTATAAAATTACAAAATGTTATTTTTTATATGAAGAATAGGAATGGAAGACATTTTGAGTAAAAAAACATACCATCAGAGCATTGTTTTCACACTTCTGTAACATAGTTTTCAGACTATGCCAAAATCATTGAATTTTGTCGATAAAGTTTTTTTCACCACAATGCATCACAAAGAAGAAGGTGGGAAAGATGGCAACAAGGTAAGCAATTCTCTCCTCGTTTTTCACAATAAATACTCATTTGATTCTCAGTAGATCTTTTCCAGACTAAAAATCTTTGCAAAACGTGTCCTGGAAGAGTCCTACCGGGTCTGAGATTCTAAAACTGAAATGCCTCAAGACTTGTTTTTAGAAACTGTGAGTGCCCTGCGATTCTCCTTCTGTTCTCACCTCCAGCTGGACCTTCTGCTCCAGGTTCTTGTAGGTTCTCTGCAGCAGCTCCTTGGTGCCCAGAACACCATACCACATCATGTTCTTGGTGCGACTCCTGGATAGGAGGGAGCGGAGGGTGAGCTAAATAGTGTGTTGGAGCAGAAAAGCATTGACACTGACAACAGTAGAGGAATGAGGAGGCTGATATTTTATTGATGGATGGATGGATGGGTGGATCTTTACCTGCATTTTTCGGGATGTTCTTCTCGTTTATTGTTGAACTCTAGG
Organism: Lucifuga dentata; assembly: GCA_014773175.1. Classification (NCBI taxonomy): domain Eukaryota; kingdom Metazoa; phylum Chordata; class Actinopteri; order Ophidiiformes; family Bythitidae; genus Lucifuga; species Lucifuga dentata. The sequence continues at coordinate 95,023 of VXCM01000630.1, forward strand.
GAGATCTTGGCATCCAGGCCAATGCCGAAGTAGTTGTTCATCACACACTTCTCCATGTATCCCTCTCTGGGTGGAGGAACAGTCGTGGAAACAGTCAGTGAGCTCACACACACATTAGTAAGACGTAAAGAGAGCAAACACATTTTTCAGAAAACAAAAGGAGAGAGAGTTGAAAGTGGCAAACAGAGAAACGGCTCTTACAGCGAGTCCAGGTCGGGGTCGATGAAGGGTGTGGCACCAAAAGGGTCGATGTTAGCCAGCAGCATCTTGCTAATGATGGAACTGCCAGCAATAGAGGCAGCCAAACCAGCCCGTAAGCCTACACACACACACACACACGTGCGCACACACACACACACGCACACGTCATGCAACGTTGAGCTGGAATGTCTGAGCGAGCCTGTCCTGGTGTGTTCTTGTTTGAGTTCAGGTGGATGCAATTAAAATTTATGAGTGTTTTGGAATGTGAAAAGTTAAATGTCAGCACAATTACAGAAGCCAGTTAAGAAGCGCAAACACACACACACACACACACACACACACACACACACACAGACACGCAGCCAAAATTTGGGCCGCATTTTATTTCCTTCTTTCAGTTTTTGAGAAGCAAACATCCTTCATTTTTAAAGCTAATTCAGGAGGTTTTAATTTTAGGTTGCTTTCAAACCTGTAGTCCATTTGTTCTCGTCTTAAACAGAGAATGAGCTGTTTCTTTTTGTGTTTTTTTACCCTTTGTTTGGTTTCCACACTGTAAAAGTTTCAAGCCAATCAGAATATATCAACAAAAGGCATGTCAAGGTCATAAATGTCTGGGAAAGTGAGTGAGAAAATCAAAACAGAAAGAAGTTATCATATGCCAGTGACATGGAGCCATAACAGCATTCATTCCTCTTCATTGTCTTCACAAACAATGACATGCTAACATGCTAATCTGTTTTAATCTGCAATCTGATTTGCTACAAGTAATCAAAGGTGTAGGTCAACATTAACACACACACACACACACACACACACACACACACACCTAGCCCTCTCTGGTTCTAGAGCAGTGATGGGCAACTGGTGGCCCGCAGGCCGGACATGGACCACAGCTTTGATCTATCAGGCCCTCAGATGACTTCTCAATTAATAAAAATGAAAATTATAAAAAGTCTTGTCCTTTGTATTACCACCACCCATCAGCAGAGGACGATCGGTCGCTCAGTCATTACTGATGTGGTATTACTACCATTCATTCCATGGTAGCAAAGTTAATGTGTGGCCTTTTGAAGGTTAGAATGAAATTTTATTGGCCCCCATCCTCATCAAAGTTGCCCATCCCTGTTCTAGATCATTACAATTACAATACAGATCAACAGATTGCCTTAGAGTTTGTTGGATCATGTTCGAATTTGTTAGTGAGCAGACTAAGACCGCTTCTTCATAAGGGTCTTGGTGAATGCTGTGGTCTGACGTGCCCAAAGGAATCACGTCCAGTTCCACTTAACCGCACGAAATCACGGAGGTGTAAAAACCACTTTAAATAAATGAAAAGTTCTAAATTTCAATTTAAGGAAACAAAAAGTATGAGATTTAAAGGAGTGTGTAAGCAGATACCGTACATCCGTACATCCCACAGCGTAAAGTTCAACCAGCAACAATCCAATTTCTCTTTGGATCTTGTTTAATGTTGTCATACTTTAAGTGCACTGTAACATGAGAGTGTGTACTTGTGCATGCGTGTCTGTGTTTACCCGGGCAGATGATGCGTGTGTTGAGGACAGGGAGGTTCTCCTTGCTGGTGGTGAAGGGTGTGATGGTGAAGGAGCCGTAGGACTGCGTGCTGCGGCTCACCCTCCTTTCCGTGGGAGAACAGGGACTCTTAATGGCTGCACGTGGAGAAGAAAATGTATATTTTACTTTATTTACTGGAATTGAAGCTAATTTTTAAGGGAAACCTGGTTGCATTGAGTGTACAGAATAATACTGACATTTACTGAAACAGATTTAACCCAGACCTCTCCTGCTTACATCCTCTACTTTCTCCCTGTATTTTAATTTGTGTCCAGGTCAGTAAGGAGTAAGGAGGTAAGCAAAGGAAACGAGGAGAGGAAATAAGGCGGAAGGTCACTGAGGGAGGTATCACTGATACCTCCATCAGTGACCCTCCACCTTATGTTCTCCAGCAGCTGGAAAATGTGTGGAAGGAAGGAAGCTGCCTCATGATAAACAGGAAGAACTTCTGTCCCAAAGACAATAACACATCCTATGGCAGATACAGTACACACATACACACACACACATGCACAGCCACAATCATACACACTCGCATTTATATACATATAAACATGCACACACGCAGACAAAAAGCCAGCAAGCACGCTTTGTAGAGACCTGGCCATCACGGCTTCTATGGGTATGACTACTTATTATTAAACAGAGCTCTCCAATGCCACAGATTGTGTTGGAGACTGAAGATGGGAAGATATAAAGCTCAGTCTGGTGTGTGAGGTTTAATATCACACAGGACATGCTTTCTCTTTCAACTTTTACCGTTAGTCCTTACGTTTATTTATGGCAGGAAACATTGTTTGTGTTAGCTGCACTTTTTCCATTGCTGCAGCTTTGTGTCTGGCTGACTGGGGTGCAGAGAATCCATCATCCATTAGGTGTCACTGTTTAAAGCCAGTGTGATTTCCTCCATTTACAAAGCAGAGTAAGCTTTTATACTTTGATCAGTCTAAATTATAGAAGTGAACAGCAGATTTTCCTATTCTGTAGAAAGACAAGCATCATTAGCTGTGTTTAAAAGACCATACCACCCATTTTAAAGGTTTGAGCCTAATATATTCAATTTTCATACATGTTATGTTACTGACAATCATTTCTCAAAGGATAAANAGCCTAATATATTCAATTTTCATACATGTTATGTTACTGACAATCATTTCTCAAAGGATAAAACCACATTTCAGCTTTCCTGATATTTTGCAAAACCTCTTAATCTTTCAACATCAAATATTCAAGTGATACACCCACCTTAAAAATCAATGTTTCACCTGCTAATAGTTACACAGCCTTATCAAGTCATGGTTGTTTCAATTTTTCCATAAACGCAGGTCTTCTTTTGGGACTATATTCCCCAGTGGAGGCATACATTCACTCTGCACTTTTTATTGCACTTAAATGCTAAAATTATGTAACTTCTAGAAAAAAACCTGAATACATGTCTTGTTCATGATGATAGATTACCTATCCCAAGAACATTTCAAGTATTAACAAGTTGATTTTAATAGCGTACCAGANATGATAGATTACCTATCCCAAGAACATTTCAAGTATTAACAAGTTGATTTTAATAGCGTACCAGAAACCAATGGCAGTCTGGAAGGTAGGAAAAACATTTTTAATTCACCATTCCAGTAGTATCCTTTGGGAAATGNATGGCAGTCTGGAAGGTAGGAAAAACATTTTTAATTCACCATTCCAGTAGTATCCTTTGGGAAATGTTTGTCAGTAACGTTACGAGTATGAAAATTTAATATATTAGGCTCAGACATGAAAAATGGATGGTACGGTCCTTTAATCTTATCTCCTATACTTACTGCGTAGGGGAGGTGAGGCTACATGTCTGTTGAGTTATTTGATGTAATAGGCATCAGCCTTAAACGGAATAAAGAATCTGTGAAGTGGCTGATGTGAGTCACTGAGAGCAATGCCAGCCAGAAAAGTGAAAGACGGGGAAATCAAACAGGTCAGGCTGGAGAGGTCAAGTGCTTTGGAATGCGTCCACTGGTACGATATAGGGCCAAGAAAAGCAGGGTGTGCAAGCAGGTGAAAGATTTGGAATGGGACCTGGCCAGAACCCTGAGACCGGTACGAGATCTTTTATGGCATCTGCCCCAACTAGCTGGAATTGTCTCCAAAAAAACCACCTGAAAATGAAGTCTCATATCCAACTGTCTGATTTTAAATTCATTGTACGAGATACTGTGGCCCATCAGGTCTTGCTCTTGTTTTTCTTAGTTTGTTGTTGTGGAATTTAGTTCAACTTGATTTTTATTTGTGTTTTTTGTGCTTTTAAATGCCCTTTTTTAAAAAAAATCATACATTCAATTTCATCTTGTCATAGTATTCTGTTATATTCTTGTATTATTTGTATAATGTGTAACTTTTTGTATGCTGCTGTCTTAGCCAGGCCTGCCTCGCAAAAGAGATTTTGAATCTCAAGTGGACTTCCTGTTTAAATAAAACAAAATAAAAGCCTTGTTTTGTGCCTCATGCAGAGGTGTTACACTCACATGGCAGGGCTTCCAGCCCCTTGGTGTCCTCGTCTTTCTCGTTGTCTCTGTTCTCCTCCTCGCTGTCCTTCCTAAACTCCAGGGGAGACGGCAGCTCCGCCTCCTCTGTGTGGGCATTCTGCTCATCCACCACTGGAGAGAGGGAATAAGGAGCGAAAAGGGTGGGGGTAAATGAAAATGTGGGGAATATGAACCTCCAGTTGGATATCATCATAACGCAAGTTAATAAAAGAAGTATTAAGGGGCCATATGCTTTTTGTTATTCACCCTGATTTTTATAATGTAATATATTAAGTAATATGTGTTGTCAAAGTTGTACGAGGTTGACATCAAAAGCAATACGTCCAGTAAGACAAACCCCATACGAACGGCCCTGAAAGCTTCATTTTGATTGGTTCTTCATTTCTGTAACATCTTTAAAGTAGGAGGCTTGAAGTGAGTGTTTGTCCAGCATCAGTCATGCCACAGAAGACCAATCAGAACAAAGCAGGGGGGTGNTGGGGGGAGGGCTTAAAGAGACAGTGAGCAAAAATGCCTGTTTTCACTCAGTGTGCACAGCAGTGCCAAAACTAGGGAAAGTAGAAGGGGGTAAATGTGTTTTTTGCATATTAAAACATTGCAAATGTTTCAAAATAAATGAAAATAAGAACTCAGAAATCTGTCTCCTTTAATAAAAAAAAGTGATAATATTTTTTATATTCCTCATGCAATGTCAACACTTAAAAAGTTAGGAACTATTTACTGACATTAGGATTTCTGCTAGCCTAACCTATAAAACGGTAACCAGGTTTACCTCTCTCAGCCTGTTCGATGATCTGTCGCACAGCTTTCTTCAGACTGTTGGCCCTGAGCATCAGCTGCTCCCTGCTTTTGAACAGCTGGTGTGAAGAACTGCCTCCTCCTCCTCCTCCTCCTTTCTCCGTTTCCTCCTCCTCCAGCTTTTCCTTCAGCTCCGTCAAGCTTTCCTCACTGGCATCTTCTTCCTCCTCCTCCTCCTCCTCCTCCTCCTCCTCTTCCTGTTCCTCCTCTACAATAGGAGGAGTTGCGTGGGGAAGTGGCGGTAAGGCCTGGCACTCCGTGTTGAGGGTTTGGAGGAGAGAATCCAGTTTCTCATTCAGGATGGCACACTGGCAGCACAGAGGAGAACAAACATGGTTAGATGTGGCAGCATTCAAATACAGCAAAATAGCCGAAATTTAATATGGGGATTTGCGTTTCAGCACATGCTGGTGAATTCTGTGTTGTTTGTGGAGCTCACTTTGAGAGACATCGTGTCACACTCCTCAACATTCTCTGTGCTTTTCTCATAGGCTTTCCCCACTTTGGCAACAAAATCCTTCACTGTCTCACACAGGATCCTGAGAAATGACAAGAAAGAGTTACATTCTATCTACGTTTTATGTATGAAAATGTTTCACTGGCTTTGTTTGTCTCTATCAGTAAGATATCTCAAAAATGAACAACCAGACCACAATAAAATGTTGTATAAACTGTGTGACTTGGCTTAAGGAAGAGCTGATTAGATATAGATACAAGATAGGGCAATCTTTGCCTATTTTTCAAAAACTAAGATACATCCTAATGAAAAGAAATCAGCCACATGTATCCTGCGATCAACTATCAATCCAGATCAAGGTACTGATCCAGATCTGGCAGATTAAACTATACGCTCAAAGATGGGTCACATTTATGGAGTCATTATCTTCTACAAACATGCAATGTGTAGCTACAATAATGCTGATTCAGCAGAATAAAACAGTTTGTCATATACTCAACAGTTAGAGATTTAAATCTAGAAGAAGATGATGTTAACAATACATCTGTGCAATGAATTTGCATGATAAATCTTTTTCACACATCTGATTTCAAGGCAATGGTAATATAATATTGGCAAGAAAGTGAAATCTGAGCACTGACAGGTTTTGGCAGAGGTATGAGCTCTCTCCCTATCTCTTTTTATACAGTCCTTTCACATTTTTAATTATGTCTGCAAGTTTCTTATTTAATTTACTGGGCTGTATTTACTTCATCATTATTTGTGTTTGCAAGACACTTTGTGCTCTGCTATAAAAAGCTTTGCAATGTATCATATAAAACAGATGTTCCCTTGGAATAAGCCTGTGCTCCAAAAACACATTTTAAAGGACCATACTGGCAAGTTTGCATGTTTAAGCCCAATATATACAACCCGCACACATGATACGTTCCATGTTGAATCAGTTAAATAAAGTTACTTTGATAAAAAACTTAACAAACATAATGTTCGTTATGATGAATTACCTAACTCAAACGTGTTTCAAGTCTCTACAAGTTAATTTTTATAGTGTACTGGAAAGAAACTGAAACCAATGGCAGTCTGGAAGGTAGAAAAAACAATTGTAGAATGTACCGCTCCAGCAGTATGTTTTGAGAAATGGTTGTCAATAACGTAACATGTAAGCAGGTTGTACATATTGGGCTCAAATATGCATCATCGCCGGTATGGTCCTTTAACAACGCAGCATGTCTCCTTAGGACCACATACTGTATGATTGTACTGACCAGTGACATATATTGTGTTAAAAACTAACAAAAGCTTGTGTTACCTGTAGTTGAGCTATAAATTGCAGGTGCTTTTTGGACTGAGGTTTGGTTTAGTCCTTTTGTTTAGAGTCACTTACTTGGCAGAGGAGATGACCACAGAGTGCTGCTCAGAGTTGAGGATCTTTGTGAGGTGAGCAGCTACCGAGTCTTCATAAGCTGAAATGTGAAACTGAAAAAAAAAAAAAAAAANAAAAAAAAAAAAAAACACACACACACACACACAGAATTGCTGTCAGAGTGTGTGTGACTGGTAGTGTTAAAACACCAAAGTCAAGTCAAGTTTATTTCTGTAGCCAATACCACATATTTTACATCGTCCATGCTGGGCTTTACAGTCTTATATCCAGACTAAGCCAGCCCAATCTTTCCAAAAAAAAAAAAAAAAAAAAAAACTACAAAAATCTCCACACTGAGAAAATATAGGAACAACTAATGCAAAAAAGCATTACAGAAAATGAAAAGTTGTAACAATTAATGGAAAAACAAATCCCAACAAAGGGGATTATAATCCAAACAAAACAATAGAACAAATCAGATTAAAGGTCAACTCCATCAATTTTCCACATCAGATTCAGTGTAGTGGTCTTGGGGAGCTGTATTCAGCATGTGAAAACCCACAGTGTAAAGGCTTTCTTGACCTCTATGACATCATAAGGGTTACTTCCTGTTGGTGCTGAAGGTTACAAGTTTAAAAATTAAAGCCACACAGAAATCGGGGCATTGAATATGATTTTAAAAGAAGTTCTAGGAGTGGCTTTAGTGGCTTTTTGGTGCTTTAGCAGTCCAGCACTGACACAACTTAACGCTTGTGATGTTATAAGGGTAAAAAAAAATCAGTGGAACTCCCCTTTAAGTAAGTCCAAAGAAATAAGGCCATGAGCAGTTGCAACATGACATTATTCTGAGTCACTTTGTTCTGGTTGGGGGGGCTGGAAGTTGAGCAGACAGAAGGCTGCATGTGAAGGATGAGATCAGAGCGGGCAGCCTGGTGATGTAGAAGATGGTGAATTTGCTCCCTGAAAGACTGCATTATACAGTATGTAAAAGTAGCTGTTCTCTAGGTTTCACTCAACATTGCTTGAAACACTACACTATTTATAAGCACTACTGCTCAAATGTTTGGAATCACTAGTGATTTTCACATAGAATCAATATTTCCAGTCATGTAAAACTAGTTTTGTTTCATATGTATAAAATGATTCTGTATGTCTGTTAGTATTTTGCATCTACAGGTTTAAAATAATTTGCAAGAAGCTGTAAAAAATGAAGACATCTTACAATTCAGAATCATGACATGAGTTGTAGATGATTCCAAATTCATGTAAAGAAGCTGTATGTGATTCCAGAGATTATGAGGAAATTCAAGATTATTCCCTGATGCTCTAGAAACTGATGCCTCATATTTACAAAGCAGAGATTAAATCTCATGGTGGATACTTTGATAAGAAATCACTAAAATAGTATTATTTATCATTTAAAAACCTTTTTCCCAAAAATATTTGAAATACTAAATAAAACATCTTGAAATACATTTTAGTGTTTGCTTCATATAATTTAAAAACCACTATCATTGAATAAAAGAGCAAGAACGACTTAAATGACGAGTGATTCTAAACTTTTGAGTGGTCATGTATGTTGTACAGGTGTAAATATGTCACATCTGAATCTGTGAAAGCTTCGTTTGGTACCTGGCAGTCATCTGCTCCCTCAGGCGTGGTGGGACAGCTGTGTTTGGGTGGGATCTTAATCTCATAGGTCATGATGCTCCAGCGGTCCAGCATCTTGGTGCTGGCTCTCTCTAACTTCTCCAGGATCTGGGGCAGCTGGGTGTCATCGTCACATGACGGGCCCCAGCCCAGCACGCGTGCCAGGTCGTTACCTGTGCCCAAGGGCAACACTCCCAGCTGGCACTGAAACGCATACGGAAGGTTTATTAGGCCACAAGGAACGCCTCTGAATCCTGAATGAGGTGTGTGCTTGTGTGTGTGTGTGTGTGTGTGTGTGTGTGTATTTGTGTGAGCACACCAAGAGCAAAGGTTAAAAAGGTCAAATGCGCAAAGGCATTTTTTACTTATTTGTATTACACACTATAATCTATTATTGACATGTACACAGTAGCCTGGCTATTATATTTAGAAAGGTAGGATTGTGGTTTTTACTAATACAGAGCAAAGAAATTAGAAACAGAAATACTCTACATTTGCTCTCGTTACTGTAATGAAGTTGTTTTTCTGTACTTGTACTTTTTTGAGTAACTTTTAAAAAAGTAGTTTTACTTTTACTTAAGTAATTTTAATGACAAGTACTGTAGTTCTGTACATTTTAATTGACATCAGTACAGTACATTGACACTGACATTACAGAGAGAAAAAAAACAATGCTAGAGATGTAAAAAAACGTAGAGGAACTGCAGCGGCTGCAATAAAATAAAGCCATAGATGCTAAAGATGGAGAGAACGAGCTCAGAGGAGCAGAAAACTGACAAATTAGAAGAAAATAATCCCTGGCCACATTTAGTGACCAGTTTAACTTTACAAAGAAAAAAGCACAGCTATAGCATGCAGCAAACTCTGCTTGCTGAAAAACATGGAGTTAGCAGCTCATCAGAACTCAGCATCAAACCTGCATGCAGAGGTGAGTTAGCTAACTTTAACCCGTTAATTATTATTTTCCTCCCAAATGTAACATAGAGTAATATCAATTAATATTAGAATGCTCAACGGGATAACACTTCTTACAAATGTAGCAAAGTCATGTTAAGTCTAAGAGCGTTGCAGCAAAATTGTTTAAAATGTATGTATTTTTGCATTATTTGGTAATGGTGTAACTCAGTACTTTTTACTCAGAGTACGTTTGAAACAAAATACTTTTTACTTTTTTTTAGTAAATTTCTACATAAGTACTTTTACTTTTACTAGAGTAAAATTTCATCGAAGTAACAGTACTTTTACTTGAGTAAAATATTTTATTATTCTTTCCACCCCCGCTCAAGTCTGAGGTAAAACCAAACATGTTCCAGTATCCGTGTCACGGTGACACCCAGGTCTAACATGCCACGTTATTCTTCTTCAAACACTCTCTCTCCTGTCACTAACCCGTCCGTCTTTCTAGAGCCTGTTTCCCCTCAAATCCACCAGCTGTCCCTCTAAAGCCTTTCCTGCGCTCATCTGGTCACCTGTCAGACACACCTTTTGCCAATCCCACTCATCAGCCAGCAGCATGTTACCAGCCTGCTTCCCGTCATCTCCTGTGTCTGCTCGAGCATTCAAGCTGTTTTATACCTGCCTACCCATTTTTCTTTAGACTTTGAACTCTGCCTTGCTGATTTCTGATTTTTGTCTCAGTTCCTTTAGATTAGTCTGCCTGTCTGCCTGCCTCATCGGTTCTGATCCTAAGTCTGTTTATTGGACAATGATCTGGACTCTTTTTGTCCATTTGGTTACGATCCTGCCTGCCTCTGACCACATTCCAGCCTGCTCCTGCTCGTGCCCCTTTTTGCTGAGATTCCTGTATCATCGCCTGACTTTCCCAGAACTTTTAATGTTTCCTGACGCTGTTTTTTTGAATAAAATCTGAACCGTTGCAATCTGTCTAGAAATCAACTCGTCAGACAGGCTTAAACAGGTTTCTCATAATCAGAGTATGAGCGTAACCAGGTTAGCCTAACCCACCTGTGTGCAAACGTATTTACCCCCAAACCAGTTACATACAGTATATACAGGCCAATGTGTGTGTGTGTGTTTTGCTATATTTATGCTATAGATCTTGATGCACAATTCAGATTTTTGCCCTTATCTGATTTTTTGATGACCATCTTCTTATTTTAAGTGGCTCATATCTTTTGTAATTTTTGACCTGATCAACATGCATAAATGAGGGTTTTAATTGCCAAGAGAAGTAAAAAAAAAAATGCCACAATGGACACAAATGAGAAAATGTTCTGGTTATAATGAGAAACTGGGAATTTGTTTTGTCAGGGTGGCAACAATAAACTGCCATACATGTCTGATATGTGCCACATAGGAGCAAAAAAATCTGCATTGGTTGGCAGTGTAAATGTGGCTTTTGTGTGTGTGTGTGTGTGTGTGTGTGTGTGTGTATGTGTTACCTGTTTGTGAAGGGTGAGCTTGTCGATTTCTGAGAGGACCCAACCCACACTTCCATCACCTCCACACACCAGGATCCGGAAGTTGTCAAACTTATGAAAGAGGCGCAGACTGACAGAGACACAAACACACCTTCAGTTATTTTGTAGGGTCAGATCATAAATGTGGCATGGATTAGCTTTGAATTCATTGTTTGTATTTCCTCACCCAAGGTGCGGCCCACCGTTAACCAGGTCAAAGACTTGGGCGGGGTTGAGGAGTTGCTTGAAGCGCCGAAGGAATTTCACTCCCTGGTTGTCTCCGCTCTTGGAGTTGACGAAGACCAGCAGGGGACTGGNGAAGGAATTTCACTCCCTGGTTGTCTCCGCTCTTGGAGTTGACGAAGACCAGCAGGGGACTGGCGCATGACGGGGGGCAGGTGGCCTTCCAGAAGCCTGAGGAGAAAGAAATGAAAATGGCTGCTTTGTACACCAGCAATCAGAAGCAGCACTGGATGAAGAGGCTGCATCAAAGTCTCAGTGTGTGCACGTGCCAAAAACACGTGTTTAGCAGAGCACAAACGCAAACCCACAATCACACATACACACACACACACACAATAATAGGGGTGGGGGGTGGGGGCAGTGCTATCTACGCCTGGTACCGCCTCATTTCCAATTTCCTAACCTATCGTAGTCTCTTTCTCTATACTCTCTATTCTCTGTGTTTTTTGTTTCCCTGTCTGTCTGTGATCTTGACTGTAGAGGATGAATTGGGGGGGGGGGGGGGGG
>VXCM01000630.1:106827-153503 GCA_014773175.1 Lucifuga dentata
GAGAGTGAAGTGTAGAGAAGGGGAGGGGGAGTCACAATGCTTCAGCACGTGCTGCAGTCTGTTCCCAGCCAATTATTCTCCCTCTTCCCAGCCTCCATTTGTGTAGAAGGGGTGCTGACACATGAAGACAAGCAGAGAGAGAGAGAGAGAGAGAGAGAGAGAGAGAGAGAGAGAGAGAGAGAGAGAGAGATATTGATAGAAGAAGAATGAGTTGTCTTTTTATTTTCTCATTTTCCTCTGTCTGATTTTGCCTTATTCTCATCCTTTTATCTGGTTCCCCCACCCTCCCTTTCGCTGCCTCCCTTTCATCTGCCTCCTAATTAGCTGATGCTGTCAGACTTTTGCTAAGTCAGTATGCTGTGTGCGTGTGTGTGTGTGTGTGTGTGTGTGTGTCTGTGTGTGTGTGTGCGCAAGTGCACGTGCGTGTGTAAAATCTAGCCGTTGGGTTCACTAACAATAATCCAATCACACATGCTTATCTGAATCTGCCTTGCAGGTGATCTCCATCTCTATGTGGGTTCTGACCCCCCCCACCCCCACACACACACAAACACACACACACACACACACACACACACAGATGTACACAGGACACAGGTATAGAGACAGAAACACAGCAAAGAAAGAAAGACAGACATACATCATAGGCATACAGTAGTACCACATAAGCACTGACACACACACACACACACACACACCTTGTCAAACACAGAGCCTAAAGGGAGCCTCAGGGTGCTTTGTAGCCATGTGCAGAGCGCTTCCTTTTGTGTAAATGTCATTTCGTGTCATTTGAAAGACGTGCGTGTGAATGTGTGAAATGTTACATGCTGTCAAACCGTGTCCAGTTTTTATAGCAAGGTTAAAGCATCTGTTTGTACAGATGCTTTAACCTTGTATTGTATTGTATTGTATTCACACACACACACACACACACACACACACACACACACGCACACAGCATACTGACTTAGCAAAAGACTGACAGTATCAGCTAATTAGGAGGCACACACACCACACACACACACACACACACACACACACACACACACACACACACACANACACACACACACCTCCTTCCTGGAACACACACCTGCCTCTCTCTCCCACCATTCATACCACACACAGGAAGCAAAAAGAAAGTATGGAGTCGATACAATTACAAATTACCAGGAGTGAAACAACAATAGTGTTTCCTTTCTGTTTTCCAACATTTGATCCATATTTGGTGTGTGTGCGTGTGTGTGTGTGTGTGCGCCATAGTGTGTTGTGGTGTGAATCATCGTCCTTCCTCCTGCTGCCATTTTACCATGACAGCAAAAGGTCAGAGTTCAGAGAGAAAACATCAGCTGAGCAAATGGGGTGAAATCTCATTTATTCACCTTGAACATGTAACAAAACCAGCACACCAACGTTTAAATGAGTGAGTGTGATTGCATAGGTGTGTGTATGTGGTTGTGTGTGTGTGTGTGTGTGTGTGTGTGTGTGTGTGTGTGTATGTGTATGTGTGTGGTGCGTACCATCCGAGTCGATGCTGTTGAGCGCTGTAGGGGGGATGATGGAGACTTTGCACTGACCTAGAGGACACTTGCGTGGGTACAGGTCCATGCAGGCCGTGTGCACCTACAACAACAACAATACAGAACACATTGCAAATATTTATGTAAGTATCATGTGTTTATGACAAGACAAGATAGTACTTTATTGACCCTCGAGGGGAAATTCTGGTTAAAAAACGGGGCTCATCCAGGATTTGAACCCAGGTCCTCTCACACTCAAAGTGAGAATCATACCCCTAGACCAACGAGCCAGGGATGTATGATAGCAGGTTTATGCTTTCATAAACCTCTTTGAACATGTCATACTGTGAAAAATTAAGGAAACTGGCCCAACCTTTTCTCCTCTTAAAGGGTAGATATTATTCAGTTGTCATGTTCTTATTTTCATTTAGGAATCCATTTTTGAAATATTTGCTTTAGTCTCCTTTTACAGCTTACATTAACTAAAAAGCACCATTGTTAGGTGGATTCTGCCTGTCCTGTGATCAGATCTCAGTCGGCGGATTGTATTTCCATCATACCTCCATGCTTTTTTATGTCGGCTGTCACCGTTCCATGCGACAGCCAACAAGGCGTTGCCATTCCAGGCGATGGCAAGTCGCAACTCCTGATTCCAAATAACTTTATCAATGAGAGCAAGTGCAGGCATGATGACAAGGCCAGGTGGAGTTCTTTTTAAATTGTAGGTGGATATTATCTCATTCCATTCACATCATTTCCTGTTTCCTATTTACACCCTGCATTAGCATGTGCTTTTCTTTATTTGAATAATTCATCTGGCTACAGATCGCATTTTAATGCAAGGTGTAAATGAAGCCTTATTGTACAAAAAAAAAAAAACATAGCAATCCACTTCTAGTATCCCTTGCTGCAGCACCACTATGCACAATGAGTGAAAACTGCAACTCTTGCTGTTTCTTTAAGCCTCCTCCGCCCCCAATTTTTTTTTGTTTCTTCAAATGTCCAAATAATGTCTAAGGCTGCTTTCACATGATAAGTGCTGAGCTTGGCATCTGCCTCTGCTTGTACATGAGTGGAGTCTGAGCAGCGTCACTCAACCAAGTGCTAACAGGAAGCGCTCATTGCTAATGACATGTTGATGGACACTATGGTCAATCTTTGCACATTTGAGGACCAAATTGGGTTTCCGGGTCAAATCGGGTAGCGACATGGACATCGCAACAAAGAATGCTCTGGCTCTTCTTCTCATTCAGAGAAGAAAAGTGAAAAAATAGCAAATGTTGAGTTACCGTTCTAAACTGCTCTACAGGTTATGAGCTTCTCCTCCACCACTGTAGCGCTTCTGCTGTCCTCTGATTGGTTGTGCATTGGAAAGGTCAGCATCGGAAAGGTCAAAGTTGAATTTGGTTGAACTTTGNTGATTGGTTGTGCATTGGAAAGGTCAGCATCGGAAAGGTCAAAGTTGAATTTGGTTGAACTTTGAGCGCCACATCAAAACTGACAATCCAAGTGCTGCATGGCACTCAAGGTGGCGTGATGTGACGTTAGGAGTCAATGCTCAGCCCTCAGTACACAATAATGTAACGCCCAGGCCAGCGCAATGCTCAACACTTATCATGTGAGTGTATATATATATATATATATATATTAGGTGTCAGATTTCTTACCNGCTCAACACTTATCATGTGAGTGTATATATATATATATATATATATTAGGTGTCAGATTTCTTACCATGGCTTTGCACCAGAGACAGCGCCAGTCCTGTAGTCTCAGCACGCTGCCACACGTCTTATCACACACAGCACACTTGGCACTGACAGGCAGGTTACCCTCCAGCCATTGGTGAGGCATAGCAACCTGCAGACACACACACACACACACACACACACACACACATGCATGCAGACACATCAATGCAGTTAGAAGACCTCCTAGGAGCATTTGCGTCTTTTGCTATTTGGTTCATATTTCTGTGCTTTTGTAACTGTATGAGTCCATGTACAGCAGGTCAAACTGCTACACTACAGTGAATAAAAATTATAGAATTAAATGGTTGAAACAGCTAATGGCTGATTTTTCTTATGAGCGAATAAGATAGAAATAACACAAGTATTCCATGTTTACTAAGTCTGACCACCATCATCATCATCATCATCATCATCATCATCATCATCATCATCATCATCATCATCGTCATCATCATCNTCATCATCATCATCATCATCATCATCATCATCATCATCATCATCATCATCGTCATCATCATCATCAGGACACAGCCAGATTAACACTGATCATACAGACTTAGCAGCAGGGGAACCCAACATAAACTTTAGCATACATAAATATATTTTAGAGGGGACATACAGAGATTTACATTTTCTTACTCTCATTTCTTATTTACTTTTTACATTTTCTTATTTACTTTACAATCCCNCCCCCCCAAAAAAAAGCCCATTACATCTATTACTCTTCTTTGCTGCAGCAACACTGTGCACACTGAATGAAAACAGGTTGATTTAGGTACTGTCTCTTTAAGGCCCCCCCGCCTGAAAAGCCTGCTCTGTTCTGATTGTTCAGCTGCACCATGGCAGACAGATGCTGGCCAAAAACTCAAAAAGCCTCCTAAGTTATAACATATTAATGTCGATATGACACAGAAGTAAATGATGAAGCAAAACAGCAGGTCTTTTACATCTATGACAATGTTAAACACATAATTCCTATTAAATGAATTCACTGTAAAAATGATGAAAAAAAAAAAACCCAGAATATATCCCCTTTAAATGAGAATAATTACTTCCAGAAAAAGAAATGACNAAAAAAAAAAAACCCAGAATATATCCCCTTTAAATGAGAATAATTACTTCCAGAAAAAGAAATGACTTGAAGAACAATTTCAAACTTACCCCATCCTCATCCTCAATAATATCCTTCCCAATGGAAGCTAGGGTTGTCCATTTACAATTATTAGTGGCTCGGACAGCACAGCGTTTGTGGGCTTTAAATTTGCACACTGAAAATCAGAAAAACAACCAAAAGGTTAGTCTATATGACAATGTTTTTCACCATTCAGCTTCATATTTTATAATTATATAAGATAGCTACATATGAAGATGTAAACTTAAAGCCCTTATTGAAGTGAAAGGTTATTCAGTTGGTGGGAATGATATTTTCTTTCAGGAAGAAAATGGCAAAATAAATAAATAAATAAAATAAAATAAATTTCCACCATAGCATAACACAGCATTTGTTAGATTTTTTCTATGGAAAAATCAAAGGTGTAGTTTATTTGATGTTAACCATGTGCACCTCGCCCTCTTTGGTTGTAGATCAATCAGCAGATCAATAAAACAGATCAATAGATGGATGGACCAGTTGGTTCAGAACTATCTTGGATCAAGTTCACACCACAAGTGAAGTCAGGTTTATTTGTGGTCCAATATCACATAGAATGGTTCAAAGGGCTTTACAGGCCCACACAATAACGGTTCCTGACCCAGCCCAAGCTCTCTAAGAAGACGAGGAAAAAACTCCCTAAAAAAAAAACCTTATTATACAAGGAAAAAACAGAAGAAACCTCAGGAGAGGCAATTCAAAGACAGATTCCCTCTCCTTAAACAACCGGGTTCAAGGAATAAACCATTCCAGAGTTTGTTTGGGACTGGACTGAGACCACACCTCAAAGCAGTTTTGGTGTTTTTTTTTTTTTTATTTTTGAGTGTGATTGCTGCTCAGAGCTGACTAAATGAATGGTAGCAACGAAGGAGTCAGATTCAACTGGACTAAACCATGCAGATGTGAAACACCTCTGGAAAACAATGACACCACAACTATGACAATACATGCCAGGCAAAAACATCCACCTGAAAAACTTATAATAGCCAAAATGTGAGGATTGCTGTCAGGGGCCAGACTTTACTATAAGACAAGATGGGCATTTACCTGGGGGCCCCAGCTAAGAAGGCCCCCAATAGCTATAAATACAAAATTACGTTTCGGTATAATAGACATAAGTTATCCTTTTATTCCAACATATACTGTTAATTCCATACCGCATAAACTGGGCCCTAAAGCCAAGAATTCTTTCTTATGATTGTCACAGGAAATGCAGACTTTTCATCAGTTCTTACATATATCAATTTATCTCCCATTTACACTGTCTCAAAACAAAGGATCCTGTAGTCCTGCAATTGGAAACACCATCAAAGAACATTAATAAATCAGATTTAGTTACTGTCTACTGTTAGTGACTTCCTGCATTTTCCTTTTTTTCTGATCCTATCCAGATTACAGACTTAACTTTGAACACCAACAATGTATCCAGTAAGGAAAACAGGCCAATATCTGGATGGACCTATAGAGCCCCCAAATTATTAAGTCTGCCCCTAATTGCTTTGGCTCAGGCATTACTGTGACTTCAACACCTAACAGCTTTGGACAAGAGCGTTGGACCAACAACTCAAATGTAAATGTAATGCTGATATTTGATATGACAAAATGTAGGCAGAGACAGAGAGAGAGAGAGAGAGAGAGAGAGAGAGAGAGAGAGAGGGAGGGAGGGAGGCTCTCGCTGGTTTCTCATTTCTCCATTATGGATGAAACAGGCACTTAGCAGAGTCATGAATAATGTCTGCACTCTGGGGATCTTTGCTTCCAGCCGCCCCACCCCTTGATTTATCCACAAGTATGAACACACAAGTGCACACACACAAACTTTATTGTCATCGGGAACCCCGCTGATGCCTCCCCATGTCTGAAACCACCAGGAAACGTCTGATCCAAACTGAGCCAGTGATATCCGGAAGCGGCAATCAATGTTTCAATGTTGCCTACTGCTAAATGCTGTTAGAGAGCATTAGCAGAACATTAAGAGAATGCAGAGGGAGTGATACCGCTGGCCGTTAATGGCCGGGCCATACCCCGACCATCCTCAAATCAGACTGGAGCAAAACACAGTGTGTGTGTGTGTGTGTGTGTGTGTGTACACGTGAGGATGAAATAGAGACAGAAAGACAGAAGAGTTTGTCTCTGTGAGCATGTTTGTGTGTGTTTGAGACAGCACAGATCGATCCCACGCAGGAAATCGAAGGGAAATATAAGCAGCTCTGATTGCTGTGAAATTGTTGGCTGGATTCACTCGACGTTTAATGGAGACACTTTCCCTGGTTTCTTTTTTTTTTTTTNTTTTTTTTTTTTTCAATTTAGACATAATGTTCCTCTGGTTTTCGAGGGCAGTTCTCTCTCATCTGTGTACTGAATCAGTAGAGTATCAACAGACTCCTGTTGGATTGGATTCAACAACTTCTGTGTTAAGTGTGGATCTTTACCTGAGTCCATCCACACAAACTAAGCAGCTGTTACTTTACAGCAACTTTGGCAATGAATATAATATGAAATTAATGTGAAAGAGAAGGTTAATTTGTTTAGTTTAGTAAGTTTTATTTATTTTTCCCAAGGGAAATTTGTTTGCACAGGTGTCAACATACATAACACAAATACACACCTAGCATAAAAACACATATATAATTTTCAGTCAAGTTATAGAAAAATACAAAATAATACTCAATACTCAGGTCAAGACCAGTGGGTAGAACTCATCCTCATACAGATGGATCCAGATAATCTAACTATAAAGACAGAAATCTCTGTCTGTGGCACCAGTATCTCTAGAACCCGGCGTTGTATGAAGTTGATATTCAGCAGGTTTATTGTTCAGGACCTAAAGACGTGCAGTGTCACGTATGAAGTTGTTTGGATGAGCGGTTCTCGAACTGGGCTGTGTCAGTAAAAAGTAGTACGTGCAGCAGGATACGCTCCGATTGCAGCAGCAGCATATACTCCAGTCCAGTGGCACGGTCTCAACCCGACGCCATACAGCAAACAAAACTAGCTCATGAGGACGTGCAGAACTAAATTATGCCAGGCTGTGGCGCACACCACAAACTCCGGCAAGTTCAGAACAGACACATTTTGAATGGGTGCTGCAATAATATTATAAAAACAAGTTTTTAAAATCAAACCATGAAAAGAAAAAAAAAAGTACATTAATGCACTGAATTCAGCCTGTCAGCAGCTACAGGTATAGAAGAATTTCTGAGCTGCCTGGTTCTCGTAAGCTAAGTGGCGTCCTGTGGCAGTGACCTAAAAGGAAGGAAGTCAAATTAAGTAGATGCTCCGGGTCGTCAAGTACTGAGAACATCTTATTTATAACTTGTTTACTGTCGATCTCATGAAGCTGGACCTGAAGCCCAATCACTGAAGAGCAGGGGTACTCAAATACAAATCTCAAATTTCAAAGGTCCACAAAGGTCTGCTTATTAAATTCAGCCAAGCCAGGGTCGGATTGGGATACTAATTTTTTACCGACAATTTAAGGTGTCAAGCGGGTGGGGATGGGGGGGGGTTGCTGATGAAAGTAACTACTCAACTCTCAGTCGAACATTCGGTTTCACTTTGCAGTGGACAAAGCGGAGAATTTTGACTCGTGTCACAGCAATGTCTCACAGATAATACAAATAATACATAAGAAAAGTAGAATTTGCTCAGAGTCCAGACACAGTTGTGGTTCGGTCCAGATCCAGACCAGAGTCTGGATTTTGAGGATGACTGCCATAGAAGCAGTTTTGACAAGCCTTGCCAGCCTGTTTTTACTGGACAGACCAATGCTGCTAAACCAGGCCACAATACAGTAACAGGTTCTATAAAACATGGATAAAACACATCATTAACACACTGCAGACCTTAAAAGAATTCATCTTCCTTACGAAGAACAGATGTTGCTGAACCTTCTTACAAATAGCATCAGTATTTTAAATTTGTTATCAACAATCATGCCCAACTATTTATATTCAGATACTGTCTCGATATCCATGTCTGGATAGTAGTGAGGGTAGAGCAGGTCACACACTTTCTGAAATTAATGATCATATCTTTGGTCTTGGATGCATTTAACATCAAATAACAACCTCTACACCAGGAAACAAAGTCAGAGCCTCCTCATCATCCCTCAGAAGACTCACAATGACTGGATTATCAGCAAACTTCAAAATATACCTGCTGTCATATGTCATTAGTGTACAAAATAAAAAGTAGAGGAGGAAGAACACACCTGAGGGGAACTTGTGGAGGAGGACAATTTAGAAGATAAAACACCATCAACTCTTACGCAATGTGACCTAGTTGATAAAAAGTTCACGATCCAACCAACAAGATTAAGATTCAAATTAAACAATGTTTGGCAACTATTTGGCAAATACAGCTCCAGTCTGCAGTCAGTATGCTTACATACACACTATACTGATTATTTGTCTGTATTCCTATTAAGGCATTAATGCAAGTAAGACGTGTACATGGATGAAATTAATAACATTTTGGAGTTTGATTCGTTGTATAATCAGAGCATGAGGAGAGTCTGCCAGGTCCAATTCTAATCTTTAAATCAAATAAATGGATTTACAGTCATATAATCTCCATCTGTTACTCGGAGTAATCCTACTCAGATTTACACCACTTTCAATGTAATTAAGGTGTAGTGTATACATGACATTTAAAAATATAGATTTATATGTCTTCATCTGAGTATAACTGAAGTTTTAATGTGCATGTAAAGCACTGACTGACACCAACATGTTTTAATGCAAGCCCAACAATCTCAATTACATAAGCTTCCTGTTGTTGGTTAAGTATGTGTGTGTGTGTGTGTGTACAGGGGATAAGCTGATTTAAATTACAAGAGTTAGATGCTTCTCTAATGAGGTGTGTTCTCTCTCTCTCTCTCTTTCTTTTGCCCTCTGCTTTGGATATGAGAGGGGCTCATTGCAGTGGATAATGAGAACTCAGTGGAGAGGCTCTTACTGCCCACACACACACACACACACACACACACACACACACTGGAATATTAGCCAAAGTAAAAAGAGAGGATATGCAGATGGTGCTCATTAAGATCTGCCGCCTGTCACTGACACTTTACTCTACACCATCTGAAAGAAAAGCAAAAAATAGCGTCAACCCCACCCGCCTATGTCACCCTCCTCCCTTTCATGTCACCACATTTCACCATTTATTTCACAGATGAGATGAGGATATGACTAAAGCCGCACACTTGATGCTGAAGGTCTGAAGAAGAAGAAGCCGCGGCGTCATTGAGAAGCTCTGTGAAGTGAAGGTTTTGCTGGGTGAACAGAAAGACGCTAAAATGCGGCGTGAACAGGCTGAGTCACTGCATAATGATGAAGTATGAGATAACAGCATATGCACACAGGCTGACATACATTCACTTTCCTGCGTAGTGTTAATGGCAGTTCACCATGAGTAGGCCAATTTCTCACTTCATCTTCATCAGTTTGATTGGCATCCAGAACACGCTGGCTCCAGTCTGTCCAATCTGCTTCACTTGGACAGACATTCGCACTAAGAGATCTACTTCTTCCCAATTTATTGCCTAACAAGCCAAATTTCCTTCGAGCTTCTCGAAGTATCGACCAGATAAT
This sequence comes from Lucifuga dentata, assembly GCA_014773175.1. Taxonomy (NCBI): domain Eukaryota; kingdom Metazoa; phylum Chordata; class Actinopteri; order Ophidiiformes; family Bythitidae; genus Lucifuga; species Lucifuga dentata. Next base: position 116,846 of record VXCM01000630.1, read on the forward strand.
TCAAAGATCTTGCAATGCAATGCTCACACACCTGAGCTTTGCTTGACGAAACCAGAGTAGGAAGGCCAGTAATGAGATGCAGAAAAGTGTTACAGCTGCTTCAAAGTGTCCTGGATTGATGGATGTTACATAAGGAAATCCAGAAAAGCAGACGAATGCGGATAATTGCACTTCTCTGAGCATGAATCACCGACATTTAAAGGTTTGACAGTAAATACGAGCAGCATTTGCACGCATTGCTTACCTTCGCAAGAGAGGCCGTGAGAGGTGACCCCGGATAGGCTGTCTTTGCAGACGTTGCAGAAGGTGGGCCGTGCATGGGAGCAGGCGTACCAGTTGTGCATCCCTGAGAAATGCTCCACGTTAAACTGTGCCGTCTGTTAAAGGAGAGCAGATGAGTTTCACAGACAGGCAAGTACAGCGCATTTCAAGAAATCTACAACAAAATCTCACAAATTACTGTAACAAGAGTATTTACAGTCTAATACTACTGTGCAAGCAACAGAATTGTTAAAGGACCATACCACCCATTTTGCATGTTTAAGCCTAACATACTGTATATTCAATTTTCATACACATAAGATTACTGACAATCATTTCCCAAAAGATAAAACTGTATTTCAGCTTTCCTGATATTTTGCAAAATCTCTTAATCTTTCAAAATCAAATATTCAAGTGACACACCCACCTTAAAAATTGATGTTTCACCTGTTAATAGTTATGCAGCCTTATGAAGTCACATTTAAATTTTTCAATAAACGCAGGTCTTCTTTTGGGACTATATTCTCCTGTGGAGACATACATTCACTCTTTTTTTTTTTTTATTACACTTAATCGCTAAAATTATGTAACTTCGTAAAAAACCTGAATACATATCTTGTTCGCAATGATGGATTACCTATCCCAAGAATGTTTCAAGTATCAACAAGTTGATTTTAATACCAATATTCAGTTCATTTGTAGCAAATGAACTGAAACCAATGGCGGTCTGGAAGGTAGGAAAAACATTTTTAATTCACCATTCTAGTAGTATGCTTTGGAAAATGATTGTCAGCAACGTTACGTTCAAGCAAATTGGAAATATTGGACTCAAACATGAATGAAAATGGTGGTATGGTCCTTTAAAATCAACTTGTAGAGACTTGAAACGTGCTTGAGAAAAGTAATCCATCACAGCAAACATGATAACATTTCTTGTCAAAGTAGCTTTATTTAATCAATCCAACACAGAGCTGCACAGAAGACCAGGGAATATAGCCCAAAACATGGTGTTTACCAAGAAATTATAAACAACCATCCCTTCTGCATTTGGACATACGGGTTAGCAGGTAAAACATTGAATTTTATGTGTATCACCTGAGCATTTGATTTTGAAAGATTAGGGATGTGGCAAAATAACAGAAAAACTAAAATTTGTTTAGGAAAACGTGTATGCGGGTAGTATTTATTGGGCTGAACTGTGCAAAATCACTGGTATTGTCCTTTAAACATAACTTTCATATTAAAAAAAAATCAAAATTAAATGCACCACATGCATCTGCCTGCAAACACACTCTCATAACACCCATTCCAGCTCATTTCTGGCTTATCTATTCGTCTGAAGGAAAACCCCACAGCAGGAGAAAGCCTCCACTCACTGACACACTCATTAGTGTGACTCTGCTGCTCCATGATTCCAGTAAAGTGACACTGGTGAAGAAAAGTGGATGGTTCTGTGTGTGTGTGATGTGAGCAGTGTGTGTGTGCGTGTGTGGGTGTTGCATCTGCAGCAGCTAGCTCCACCTTAGATACAAGTAGAATCCTAACAGGTACTAATAAAGTGGAGCGTTCAGATTCTTAGAGAACACAGCAATTAAATGCTACTGTGCTGACATCTTGGCAGTGGTGTGTGCATGTGCATGCAGACATGTGTGTACCCTGTGTTGTGTGTGTGTGTGAGCTCTGGGGGTGCTGCTGCATTGCAGAGCAGTAGGGGCTGACAGATAAAGGGGCTTATATAAGGTTTCCCTCCCAAATCCAAGACATTAAGATGCGGCACTGCTTTCTTCCGCTCCACACATCCCATCACAGGCAAAGACAGCTCAGATTCTGGCTTGTCTTCCATCTTTCACTCCTAACGCCATGGGGTTACTTTAAAAACATCAGGGCATCCCTAGAAGGCCTAGAGAATCCAGATTCTTCCCGAAACGCCATCTCGGTTAAAAGAGACAGAGATTAAAATGATTGTTGTGGTGTTTGGGCTGACAGGACGCCACGTCTCTCTGACGTGTCTGACGGCACCAAAAATGGGTCAAAGCATCAGACAGTCACCTTGTGGTGGCATTCATACTGTGCGTGTCTGTCTTCTTTGATTGTGTATGTTAGCGTGGCGTTGCCTTGGAGGCTGATCTCCTCTCTAGACGTGAACATTGTGTGCTGCCTCTGCATAAACAACTCTGTCAGTCCTCGGGTGCACTCATTGTGCTGCATGTCATGGTACAACATGCAACATTTCCGCTATGTTTTACAGACCTGCCTGCTTTCACCATGTTTATTACAAGAACAGGATGCATTAGTTTCTAATATCCTCATGTTAGTCATATTTTGAAAAGATCCAGTTATGTCCAAATCTTCATAATAAGACACGTCTGATCACGGATCCGTTGCAGGACGCTCCGTCTCGCTTCTAAAGCTCTATCTCTTTCTATCCAACACACACATACACACACACACATTATCAAACACACACACACACACACACACAGATCTGTCTATGCGCTGGTTTTGAAAGGGGCTCTTACCTCGTAGTGTTCTCTAGACTGGACGGACTTCAGCGAACTGATCCAGTCCTCCATCTCTTTCCTGTTCTCAGCACAGAGGATGAGCCTACGGAACGGAGTGATCACCTGGAGAGAGAGAGAGAGAGAGAGAGCGAGGAAAGGTGGATGAGTGAGGGAGTGAGACAGATGGATAGAGAGGGAAAAGAGAGGTTTCCAACACTTTCCTCCTCAGCCTGCGGTGCCACTGAGTGGAGAGAGCGCAATCAGCTCCGTCTTTAAGGGAAAAGGGATGAGAAACCTCCTCCCTCCTTCCCTCCCTCTCTTTCTTTCTCTCTCTCCCTCATTAACTGCAGCTCACTCGTCCACTAACACCTTCTTCAGCTCAGCCAGCCCTTCCTTTGCTCTGGCTTTTTTTTTTTCTCACTCTCTGTCCCCTTTGCTCTCTGTGTCGCTTTGAGGAAGATATGTGCTGACAGGCTAAGAGCTTCTTTCCCCACTTGCCCACACCCCCTCCCTTCTTGTCGTCTTGTGTGTATCCATGTGTATGTGTGTGTGTGTGTGTGTGTGTATGTTAAGGACAGTCTCCCTGTAGATAATCCTACAGACATACGCCACTCTTTCAACACTCCATCACTTGTTTATGTCCCCTCATCCCTCCCTTTTCTCCTTCCTCACAGTTTGTCTTTGTATCCCATTGTGCCATCATGTCATCTCTATTTATCTCAGTGGGAGAGCAAAAGACGCACACACACACACACACACACACACAGACAGGGCAATAACACTAATCGATATGTATTAAGTATTAATGCTACTATTAATGCTTCTTTTAGGTATCTGTTATTAATTACATCTTATGTCAAACACGTCAACGCAGCTTAAAGCAAAGGAAACGTAGTTTAAATATGGTGGCTCTCAAATATTAGTCAGCTATTTGTAATCAGCTGGATTTCTGCATTTATGACTCATCAAATGTGATCTGATCTTCATAATAATAATAAAAAGACATAGTGTACCTGAACTAATCCCACACACAAAAAAGAAAATTTTATTTCTCATTGCTTTTATTGAACGTATTCATTTTCGTTCATACTCCAGGCTAGTAAAAAAAAAAAAAAAAATAAAAAAATTAACTGGTAAAAGCAACAAAATGCACTAAAAGGTTCCTGTAGCTGCTGGTGACACTTGCACAACAGTGAGGAGAAATATTTAGACCATTTTATTAAACTAACTTAAAGTTTAAGCCCTTATTGATGATTTACTGTGGGTTTTTGGGTCACATTGTCTTGTTGCATCATCCAACTTCTATTAAGCCTCAGATGACAAATGACCCTGACCTTCTCCACTAACATTTCCCGACATAATGCAGAATTCAATGTTCCCTCAGTGGCTGTGAGCTGTCCAGGCCCAGAGGAAGCAAAGCAGCACCAAACCATGAAGCTACAGCTGGGATGAGGATTTGGTGTCGTAGTGCCTTTTTTACCTGACATATTACTGCACATTTGTGCCAAAAAAAAGTTCAGCTTTGGTTTCATTTGAACACAGAACATCCCAGAAGCCAGGTGGTCTTTTGGAAATGGCAATATTTTCCATTTTGTTCTTCCATGAACACTATTGTTCTTCAGTGTTTCTCTTATAGTGGTCACATGAACAGATACTTAAAGACCATACCACACATTTTGCATGTTTGAGCATAATATATTCAATTTTCATACATGTTATGTTACTGACAATCCTTTCTCAAAAGATAAAACTATATTTCAACTTTCCTGATATTTTGCAAAATCTCTTAATCTTTCAAAATCAAATATTCAAGCGATACACCCACCTTAAAAATCCATGTTTTACCTGCTAATAGTTACACAGCCTTATGAAGTCATGGTCATTTACATTTTTCCATAAACACAGGTCTTCTTTTGGGACTATATTCTCTGGTGGAGACATACATTCACTCCATGCTTTTTATTGTGCTTAAACGCTAAGATTACAAAACTTCGAAAAAACCTGAATATACGTCCTGTTGGTGATGATGGATTACCTATCCCAAGAATGTTTCAAGTATCAACAAGTTGATTTTAATAGCGTACCAGGATGAAATGAAAGCAATGGCAGTCTGGAAGGAAGGAAAAACATTTTTATTTCACTGTTTCCAGTAGTATCCTTTAGGAAATGATTGTCAGCAACGTTACATGTATGAAAATTGAATATATTAGGCTCAAACATGAAAAATGGTTGGCATGATTCTTTAAGTATTAAATGGGTCTTTACCCGTTTTTTTTTTTTTTTTANTTTTTTTTTTTTTTTTACCTCCTCCATCATTGCGTATTTTTGCAGGACACCCACTCACAGGAAAAGCAGCAACAACACTATATTTTGTTTACAACTTTCCTTATTCTACATTGATGAATATCTGGGACTTTACGAACATTTTGCAGCTTTTTCCAGCTTCCAGTCGATCCCATCTCATTGATCAGAACATCTGACTCCATTTAGCTCGCGGAGAAGTCATTAGGTCAGAGATTTACTTATTTTTAAATGCCAGACTGTGAATATTTAATCGTTGTTTCCACTATTGAAAAGAACAAGTGTCATAACTTATTTATCATTGCTGTAAGTAGATTGTGTTTGTCTATTAATGTGATTTAGATGAAGATCAGACCACATGTGATGAGTAATTAATGCGGGTAATTCCAGATAATTTGCTTGTTTTTGTCTTGCCAGTGTAATATTTGACTAACTAACCACATGTGAAGAAGAACATAATGAACTGATATATGTTTTTGATAATTTTATGAGCTAATATGCAATTAATTGGGGAAAAAATGTGATCACTTGATTGGTGCTCGATTTAATAATTTACACAAGTGAATGAAAATGTTAATAAAAATTCTCAAGGGAAGGAATACTACACACTAAGCTCTGGGTTATTTAATGTCATTCTAATTGTGAGTGCTGCGGTTTATTGTGTCTTCTGTTCTGCCACAAACTAACCAGTACATACCTGTTCATATCACACACGTTTACCTGAAGCTACAGTCATCTGTTGAGCATAGCCATTCATTTTCAACTTTATAAGTGGATACTGTAATTCAACATGTTTTGAAACCAAATTCTGAATCTTATTTAATTATTCTTTGATCAGACATTGTCTGATTAAGTCTTTTAAATTACCACTGTGAATGCCTGGAACAAAAATCGGACTTATTTTCCATTAATCCATCCATTCATTCATTCTCTATACTAGCTTATAAAATAAGATAAGATAAACTTTATTAATCCCACACTGGGGAAATTCCCTTGTTACAGCAGCTTTGGATTCAGAGTGCAGGGAAACAAGTGAAAAAATATAAAAAGGACACTCAGAAAATATAAATATCCTGTGCAGGGTTAAAATCCTGAAAAAGTTCCTGTGGTGTAAAAGGCACAATTTAGTCCCATCAGTTTTCCATCTATTCATCCATTCTCTACAACTGCTTATCCTGTGCAGGATCGCAGGGGCTGTAGCCTATCCCAGCATTCATTTTGCAAGAGGCACACGCACGCAAGCACACACACACAAATTCCTTCACACCTGTATGTGTAATTTAGAGATCCCAGTTCATATAATCTGCGTTTCTTTGGACTGTGGGAGGAAACTAGTATAAACCAACGCAGAACATGCAAACTCAATGCAGAAAGTTCCTGGATTTGCAGACTTAGGACAGTTTCTAGAAAAGTGCCACCAAGGGATCAGGACCCAATTTAGTACTGGAAATGTAGTTCCTGGGCCACGTTTAGCATTATACTCCAGGGTAGGGATTCTCTGATGGTCCTGGGTGGAAGTTGCAAGACCGAGCATCATTAACTGGTGAGACACAAGCTTCCCCCCAACCCAATCAGCCCAATTTGGCACGGAAATAACATGGCTGTCACACTGAGGATGCCAGTTACTCTCTACTTTCTATAGTCTTCACGGTACTTTAAGTACGGTGGGAACGTGAGGAAAGAGCATGCTGAAGTAGAGGTAGTTCAGGGTAAAGATGTTCCTAATTTAGTTCTGAATGTTTGGTTTGAAAGTGACTACTTACACATTTAAACACACACATCTGCTATGCAAAGGCTTTGTGAGCTCCAATCAGATGAACACGAGGACTGGGTACATATCTGTTTCATAAATAGCATCATGACCAGAAAACACCATCCTAACAGCCAAACTCCCCGATCAATCACCTTAATCACTCGCATGATTAATCAACTCCCAAGAAGTCCAGTCAATACCTTATTATGTTTGAAAAGCATGTGAGGAAAAAAGCATGTGAAGAAAATGTAAATACTACATGAGTGTGATTGTCTGTGTGTGCGTGTGTGTGTGTGTGAAAAGAGTGATGACTAGTTTCCATTCCTTGCTCCTGCTTCTTATTAAGGCTGATCACATTAGCATTCTCCCTTCCTTGTTATGTAACTGGAGATGACTGAAATCAGTGTGTGTTTGTGTGTGTGCATGTGTGTGTGTATGTGTGTCTTTCTGTGTGTCCATCATATGTACTTGCCTCCAAATCAATCAACTAATTTACAATCTTTCCACCATGTACAAAATGAGTAACTACCTCATACGCTTTCTTTTTTCTCACACACACACACACACACACACACACACACACACACACACACACACACAGCTGTATGTTTTCTCAGACATTAATCACAAAACATTTTCCCACCAGGAAGCTGTAACGACTATGTGTCCATCTGTCTATTTTCGCATGAGCACCCATGAGTGTATGTATGCACGCACGTAGGTAAACTGATCCCTTTGGACATAGATCATCATCGTTTTTCTAGCTGTTAGTGTACTGCTGTGTGTCTGTGTGTGCGTGTGTGTGTGTGTGTGTATCTGGCTTGTGATAAGATTGGTTGCCAGGGGAAACAGCTACCTCTGTTTCCAAAAATAGCTCTCGGTATCCCTCAAGTGTGGAAAACCTCTCTTGATAATTGACCTTCAGAATGCATATATCAGCTGAGGAAGATGTATATGTGTGTGTGTGTGTGTGTGTGTGTGTGTGTGTGTGCAATGGCAACTATGACAAGTGACAGCAAAAAGTGTCTCTCTAATCAGCAACTGCATATGCAAATGATGAGATCCTCATCTTCAATGTGTGTGTGTGTGCATGCATGAAGGTGTGTGTGTGTGTGTGTGTGCACGTGCATGCATGTGTGTGTTTATGTGTGTTCTTTGTAGTGCTATTTGCCAGTGTAATGCATTATCATCAATAGCTCGCATATTATAAAATAAAGTAAGACTGACACACAACAGCCTTACACACCTGTCAGTGTTTGCATGCACGCACACACATACATACACACACACACACACAGACGCACACACATTGGTGACAGCAGGGCTTAGCTCCTGTATCCACTGGAACCTGCAGCATAATAGCAGAGGAGATGAAGTGGAACCACCACAGCTGCTCACTGTCTGTCTATTGCGCGCACAAGAACACATGCTGAATACGCGCACACGTGTGCACGCACGCGCGCGCCCATACACTTCCTGAAAACACTTGACGTTAACTACACCATAAATCAACGCAATGATGCACCGCTGATGCAAGTGCACAATTCAAATTCAATCTGACTTTCCCTGGCATTCATTTAAGCGGTTTGAAGTGGACGTTAATAGCCGTGCCAATCCAATAAGCGTGAGTGAGTCAGAGTACGCGGCTGTGCATCCCTGCAGAGGATGGAATGAGTTCAGGGTTTGGGTTGGGCTCCATTCTCCCTCACGTGGGCTCCAGCGTGCACGTGCACCTCACAATGACATGCCTCATCGCATGTTCACATAGGCTCCCCTGGCTGGTGACGTCGACCGTGAATACACGATATGCTCATACATACACAAACGTGTGCGCCTTACTTACGTGTGCACACACACACACACACACACACACACACCCAAACAAAGAGTAGAAACAGGCACACATGGACATAAACACAGCCATATCACACATGTCACAGACAGTAAAATACACACATATGGCCACAGATGGCAATTAAACAAGATTCCATAAGCATCAGCAGCATTAACCATCCCGTTCCACATCACCTGAATGGAAATGTCATTATGTAACAAACATAATTAAATTCTAGTGGAATTAAACATAGCTTTTGCTGGGTAGGTCCCACTTTTCCTGCTAAAAGGACCCCAGGGAGTCCCTGCCCCTCACTTTGAGAAACCACTGCTTCAAGATGTATGCATGCACATAAACACACGGAGCATTTACAGAGCATGGATTGCTAACCGTCTTAGCACTCTTATAGGTCAATCTCTCACTCAAACCATCCCAACGCTCCACAAAGCACCAACCTGCATGGATGCCAGCATCACTCATGCCCAGATGACAGACTGACAGGCAGACAGACAGATGGATAAACAGACAGACAGGCAAAACAAGAGGAGGCCAGACAGACAGACTGACAACGGTAACTACTGTGCAGTCACAGCAAAGCCCGCAATACCTCCTCTGCAGTGCTCTTTCTCTCTTTTCTTTTTTCCTCTCTCTCTTTTCTCTCCCCCCTCTCCTCCTCCTCCTCCTCCTCCTCCTCAGTCACAGCTGCACAGCCCGTCTCGTGAAGCCTGGTCTCCCCCTGTCGGTCTAAGTGCGTCTGCGTCGATGCGCATTGGAAGAAAATCGCGGAATGCGCAGACAAGTATCACATCGCATCACCTTTGGTTTCGTGTTTATGCCACTTCCTCCCTACTTTCGCTTTCTCCTCATTCCTTCTCATTTTCTCAGCTTCCCTCTTTCCTCTCCCATTTCTCAATGCTCCTGCCTCTTCCCCTGCCCCCTCCTCCCCGTCTCTCTCTCTCTTTCCCCAGGGAAGATGTGTGCAGTCATGGTGTGACATCATCCTAGGGTTTCCTCCTCTCGCTCTGCCGCTCTGTGTTTTCACCTCTGACATGAAAGCTCTGAATTCCTTCCCTCTCATGCCTCCCTTTTCTCTTCCTTTCTCCATCCTTAATCCATCAGCCTCCTTCAGCCTCCTCCCTCCTTCCTCTCATCGTCTTAGTGGGATGCTACTCATGAGGGCACATCACACTCGGATCCACAGCTTAAGCAAGGAAACGCAGCATGTGCATTATCCCTGCAACACACACACACACACACACACACACACAACTGTCACACATGCTGCAGAGGCACATGTAATGCCCTTTATGAATGTGACAGCAGTCAAGCAGTCCCAGGCGGTTGGTGAAGCACTGCAAGACGTTTCTAAAAATAGCCACATGCTCTCCTCTGAGTTCTGCTCTTCTGCCTCCCTCCTCCTCCTCATTCCTTATTATAGCAACACTGAGGGGGAGGACAGATATTTATAGAAAGGACAAGCCCCCCACTCTCTCATTCGCTGTTTGCATCCTTGCTGTTGCTGATGAGAATCGTGTTTATTACCTTCTACCTCCCACGCACACTCATCAGCTTCAGCTGCTCATTCTTTCCTGAGCATCCATCTGTCCATTCATAGCAACTTCAGCTATTTTTTCCCTTCATGAATGTGCCAGGATCAGTATGTGACAAAAACAAGAAGACATGAGTTGGGGAAAGTGTTAATTATCAAAATATCATCTACTGTAAATATAACTACGTTTTGCATTTTAGGGTATAATATGCTGGGTGGGTCATTGTCCCTGAATGAGTAACTTTGTTTGTTGGTAAAGAGACAGTGACCCAGACATTTGTCCAGCCGTTTGGTGTTAATTTGAAAAACATCATTAAAATTGGCCCATATATTCCTGTGTGGAGAGACTGTGTTTGCTTTGGGTGTTTTGGTTTCTTCTAACAGTCCAAAAACATGGACTGGGAACTGAGTAGGTTTGAATTTGATGTGAGAAGGTTTACGGTTACCTCGTTCCAACAGGGGTAACACTGTGGGTGTTTCTACTGTAAAAAACACTGGTTGCTCAGCCGCCCGATTCCTGTGTTGACTTTTTTAGCCCCAAAACCTTGCTGGTCTGGAGCGAAGGAACTGTAATGTGACTGGTCAGGAGGCAGGAAATGCGCCTTGCTATTTATCTAAACGCTATTATGAAAAAAGCAGCAGCGGCGTTGGTGGCTTTTCAGGGTTGTGTTTGGACTATGCAAAAGTAATGCTGGGTTTAAATATAAATGAATGAACTCTTGTTTGGGGAGGAGGCCTGCAAAGCAGCGACGAATATGTGCGAGCTGACGACTGAATCTGGTAAGCGTTAATGTTGTGTTATTATTAACTTAACATTATATTGTGTCATTGAATTGATCATTCAGGTCACAAGCTGGTGGAAACACAGGCTGGTTCTCAGAAGGGCAGAGGTGACTTTGCCACACTTTGGTGGAAACGAGCTGTGTGTGTGTGTGTGTGTGTGTGTGTGTTTGTGTGTGTGTGTGTTCGAACCTGTGATCTATCCAGAGTGTACCCTGCATCTTGCCACAATAATATAATAATAATAACCAATATGATGTGATATGATAAAATATAATATAATATAATATAATATAATATAATATAATATAATATAATATAATATATTATATTATATTATATTATATTATATTAAGTACGAAACATGTGTGCTTGTTTGTATGTATGGTATATACACTACCAAACTCACAAAGCTTTTGTCTCTCTCTCTCTCTCTCTCTCTCTCTCTCTCTCTCTCTCTCTCTCTCTGCTGACCTGTGCATTTTTTCCAGTGAGGACGTGTGCACACATGCATATATGTGCAGCCTTGTTTACTAGTTTATACATTAAAACTTCTTCTGGATCCTGGAACCAGAATATGATCCAGATCACCTCCAAAATTTAATCACTTCTTTCTCCGACATTATCTGTCCCCCAAATTTCATCTCAATCCATCCAGAGATTTCCAAGATATCCCATTAACAAACAAACAAACAAACAAACACACAGACAAACAAACACTGGTGATTACATGACCTCCTTGGCAGAAGTAATGAGGATGTAGAGCCATGCAGACACTTGTTTCTACACTCTGCACTGACATCTGACACACTTGGCCTCTCTCTCTCTGTCTCTGTATGTGTGTGTGTGTGTGTGTGTGTGTGTGTGTGTGTGTGTGTGTGTGCGTGTGTGGACCTCGAAGAACACTCACTGTGAAGCTGTTGTTGACATTCTTCGTGCTGGACTCTGCAACGCTGGCATCTGACAGGTCCACCTCGTCAAAGATAAGGGACTACGGAAAAGAGGAAAGAGGAAGTGCAGAGAGAGAGAGAGGAGGAAGAGTGGAAGAGAATGAGAATTTGCACAATATTTTGAACATAGGATGGAACTTAACTTATTGTAACTTGTATATTGGATACAGAGGGAAGTGTGATTGGCTGTGAGAAAACAGAGCAAAGCCGACCTAAAAGGGAAGCCATGGTACGGGTCATGAAAGAATAAAAGGGCAGTGCTTAAAATTACCCTCTGATCGTAATTACAGCCTGGATATTCAAGAAGTAACCCATACCTGAGCTCTGTCAGTGTGTTCTTTTTTATTTAATGAGCAGCTAGAAACTTCACAAAAAGGGAAACGGCACAGAATGTACTATAATTTATTGAGCATCAGGTGTTTTAAAGTGGAAGCTGCATGAACTGCAGTGTTTAGAAAAAATAAAGGAAACATCAGATGTGGATTCCTCTCTGCTTTTGGCTCTGATCTGTGCATATCCTGGAGGAAATTACATTACGGCTAAACACACCTCAATCTGATCGACAATTCTTTGTTTTTTTTTTTTGTTTTGGTTTTTTTTTGTTTTTTAAATAGGTGTAAATAAATAAATATATCTCTGGCCGTTACTGGAAGACACTGCTACCTTTAACAAAGTGTGGAGGAGAACCTGATCCCTCAGGTCAGGATCTGGTCAAGAGGAATAAGTTCAATTTGTACGAAGATAAAACAGATTATTGGACTGACAGGAAATGCATGACACCAGTACGCAATAACACAGCAAGCATGGCTTTACATTTGTTTTTCCTTTATTTTGACTTCAGTGAAAACAGAGAATGATATGGCACTTAATGTTATATTTTTTATTGAACTTATTTAATGTGCTGAAGCCAATTTGGCTCAGGAAGGCCAGTAGACAGACAGAGGGATGATATCCACAGACTGTAAAAAGGAACATGATATCCTAACAGAAGTCTGACGGTGACATCAGTGTAAGGCACACAGAGGAGCTCTTAAAGAACCAACAGTCAAAGGAATGCCCTCAGTGTGTGTGTGTGTGTGTGTGTGTGTGCATGTGTGCGTGTGTGTGTTGGAGAGGAGAGAGCCGCTGCAGCTGTCAGAGGGAATGCCCAGTTAATGATGCAGGCCTGGTTGGAGATGGACACTAGCCAGTGCTTACACACACATGACCATGTGATGTGTGTGGTTGGAGCATGTGACTTGAAGTGTGTATGTGTATGCAGAGTGTCAGCCAAGGGGGCTTGAGAGAGTGTGAGTGCCCCCCCCCCCCCNCTCCACCCCCAGATTACAGTGCTCTTGGCTGTGATGCCATTACATCACGCGTGTGTACTTTTGTGGCCATTTTTTTTCTTGTCTCCCAGTCTCTCTCTCTCTCTCTCACTCACTACACCACCGTATCAACACACACACACACACACACACGAATGTGTGGGTGCGCACACTCGGTTGTCTTGAGGGAAGCTGTAATGCTTTTGCCTTTTGGTGGACAAAAGGCAAGAGTCCAGACTCTCTGTTACCCATAGATCCAGAGTTGCATCTCAGTAACCTCCTTTCCTTCCTCCTACATTTCCTCTCTCCTTTCACCTCATCCTTCTTTTCACACCTGGCCATTTGATTATGCATGTCTATTTGACTTTAGTCTGAATAGAATATGGCCTTAGATATAATTATAAATTACACCTAAGCTATATTTGAGGCTGCTTACACATGATCAGTGGTAATAATTTGCACCATGCTGGGCAGACCATTTTTTTCTAAGGAGTTGAGCTCTCTCAGCCGTTGCTCAGATTCTCAACCCAACCCAATTCAAATTTAACCAAATGTAAAATCGTATCATGATCTTGGCCAGGACAAGAAGGCGCTCTGACATCGTATACCTCCACCAAGGGTTTTATAAGCAGGGATCATTTTTTAGGTCTGGTAGCAAAATGAGTACCATGAGATCTGTTGTACTCCAAGTACGCAAATGAGAGTTCAGAGAGAGAGACTCACTCAGTTTCCCTTTAAAGGACCATGCCGGCCATTTTGCATGTTTGAGCCTATAAAACATGCAAAATGTTTTATACTCAATGTCTTTCATTTCTACTGTTTTCCCTCCTTGTTCCATTTGTGTTTTGTGATTTTTATTTTTTATATTTTTTTGTGATTTTATTTTTTTTAATTAAGTAGAGGCATTTTTGCATATAATATATCAAATTTTCATATGTGTAAGGTACTGAAAATCATTTCCCAAAGCATACTACTGGAATGCTGAATTAAAATTGTTTTCCTGCCTTCCAGACCTCCATTGGTTTCAGTTCATTCTGGTACGCTATTAAAATCAACTTGTTGATATTTGAAACATTCTTGGGATAGATAATCCATCATCATGAACAAGACATGTATTCAGGTTTTTGTTTTTAGAAGTTTCATAATTTTAGCTTTTAAGCGCAACAAAAAGCGTGGAGTGAATGTATGTCTCCACCGGGAAATATAGTTCCAAAAGGAGACTTGCATTTGTCGAAAAATTTAATTGACTTTATAAGGCTGCGTAACTATTAGCAGGCAAAACATCGATTTTTAAGGTGAGTGTATCGCTTGAATATTTGATTTTGAAAGATTAAGAGGTTTTACAAAACATCAGGAAAGCTGAAATACAGTTTTATCCTTTGGGAAATGATTGTCAGTAATGTAACGTGTATGAAAATCNAGGAAAGCTGAAATACAGTTTTATCCTTTGGGAAATGATTGTCAGTAATGTAACGTGTATGAAAATCAAATATATTAAACTCAATCATCAAGCAAAATGATTGGTATGGTCCTTTAAGGGCGCACATGTATACCTGTGTGCCGCATATGTGCAAACTTATATAGGCTAAAAAAAAATTTTTGAATTCTAATCTATTTTAATCACTTCTTTCTCTCAACATTATCTATCTGTCCCTAAAACTTCATCGAAATCCATGAATAACTTTTTGAGATATCCTGCAAACAAACACTGATGATTACATAACCTCCTTGGCAGAGGTAAATATCAGCAGAGCTGCAAAGGCTCGTAAGTTGGTTTAAACTCTATGACTGTATTTGAAATGTTGCGTTAGCAGCTAATGTAACTTTTTATAGATTTGAACGTAGCTAAGGGCTACATCAAAAGCTAATGGCGCCTCTTGATACGGTTGGTGTGTTGATCTCTGTTTGGCATCAGCATCTCGTGTAAGCGGCAACGTACTCAATGCAATGCAATTTTTTCCCACTGCTCATGTGTAAGCTGCCTGACTGACACCCCTTTATTTCCTCAAATAACCAGATGTTTACAAGGATAACAATGTGACATCTGGACAAAAAAGGTGAGGAGAGGGGATGAGGTTCGAGGAAGAGGTGCGGTGCTGAGATGGAGCCTCGCTGATGGATCAATGAGGAGGTCAGGCTTCTTAAGCACAGGGCAGCACAGCCAGCCAGACCGCCTCGGAGACACCAGAGTGGATGGGCATGTAGGGAATGGGCTGGAATGGCTCGCACTTATCTACAGAGGCTAATGCCACTGTCTGGCCATGACAGAAAGGAGTTCAATTTACTCAATTATTACGCTGATCGTAACGCATAATGTAGACATATTTGAAAAATTTCTTAATTCTTTCAGCATGGCCATCCAGAGGCTCTCAGACAGCATAAAACAATGAAAGCTACGATCTTCGTTTTCAACCATTTCTAGTGGAATGAGGGAAGCTATCCAAACCTGACTTTATTTTTGCCCAACCTAAGATTATACCTATGATATTACGTCCATGTCATATGGGGATAAATAAATTCAGGACTTGCAACAGTGCCTCCATGAGTTCATCAACTCCTGTCAGTTCATCCATAAAATGGTTTTCCGACCATCAGAGTGACACGTTTGACACTTGCACTATACTCTAATTTTTATCTGTGCTGTGGTTAAAGAAAAAAAAAAGTGTCCCTATATGTGGATTGCATTGATGAGATTCCATCATTCACTCTATATATGACTCATTGCTTAATCGATTAATGACAGGAAGTCGCCAGGTGAGGAGAAGCATGCTCAGAATGCTAATGGTTGAGAAAACCAGCTTACAATTGCATAATCTAGGTCTGTTACTTGGTTGATTTGTGGTAATTTTAATCTGATTATGGTCTTTATATGATGTTTGAAAAAAAATTAATTTACTACCTTCATTGGATTAGAGTCAAAGTTTTAACATGCATGTAAACATACTGAGTGAGTCAACGGATTTTTACATGTCAATAGCAAATCTGTCCTCACTTAGCCCCATACGGCATGAACGTAGCAGTAATAATCATAGCTGAATCTGTAAGGACGGAATGGTCGAGCGGGTGGCTGCATCCTGGCTGTGCTGTGCTGACCCGGATATTCACTAGGCCTTCCTCAGATCCGCTGGCACCCAGAGGTGGGGGGGAGTGCCGTGCACCCGTCCAGCACACGGACAGCACTCGCCAGCACACGCGACTCCTGGACACTCTGCGCAGCGCCCGCTCCTGCCAGCGAGCCACGGCACTGCCAGACTAGTGCGCCACACACACAACACACACAAGTTAGGTCAGGTTAGAGGTAAAGAGATGTCAAGACAAGAGATTAAGAAAGAAATGTACTTAAAAAAAAAAAGAAGATGAAAATAAAACATGTTTTGTTAAAGGGAGGAAAAATTCAAGATGATAGTAAATCAGCGTAAGGATTTCAGGTTGTGCTCAGTCCTGGTTCTCGAGTAACACAGCATTGCATGTTTTCCATGGGTGTATTCCAAAGCTTTTGTTTGATTGTTCCTCGCTCATTGCTCCTCCTGTGAGCGATGGAAGTCAGTCTGGTCCTCCATTTTTTAGGCCATTCCAATGGTGTTATGCTGCGTTAGTTACCTCGTAAATTGGATTTTTCCCAGTCGAAGTTCCGACTTCCAACCTCAAACCGTTCCAGCCAAATGGAAACAAAAAAGCATTCTGAATGCTAATAAATACTGTAAGATTAAATAAACTTAGTAATAAATAACTAAAGTAAAGTTAGACTACAGGACTGTTTGGTTGTGTTGTTTTACAATATTAATCACAGTATTAAACATTTGTGCAGAGAAGTAATATTCTGAAATTATTCACACGTACGTATCAATGGAAAACAGTTATTATACACTGTAGATAGTTAACTTGCTGATATATTTTAATGTTTCCATTTCAGTATCATGCAAGAAAAAATACTTTATTCACCTGTTAGCTGATCATTTCCATTCACAAAGCTCGCTTCCATGGGCACCACCATTATTTGATTTTTTTTTTTTTCATCCTTTATAGTGAGTGCCTTGTTGCCCCTAGTTGGTGGGGGCAACAAGGCACTTTAATAATATTGATTATTTGCTGTACATATTATTCTGCAATATTTCCTTGTTTTGATCTTTTAATTTACTGTTTCTACCTGCGGCTCCTATTGCACACCCACTCATTTGAAGAGAGGGAATCTCTTTGAATATCCTCTCCTGAGGTTTCTTCCATTTTCCTTGTACAATAAGGTTTTTAGGGGTTTTTCTCTCATCTTCTTAGAGAGCTTGGGCTGGGTCGGGAACCATTAATGTGTGGGTCCGTAAAGTCATTTGAGACATTATATGTGATCCTGGGCTATACAAATAAATTTGACTCGACTGGTTTGGTGGGATGATTGCACCCCCGATCTGACCGGGAAGTTCAGGTTTAGGTGAGAACACAGTTGTTGCAGGTGTTGTCCTGCACTTGAATGCATGTGAAAAGTGGTACTCAATGAACCAGCTAGTCCTGCATTGCTCCAATATACATGTGTAAAAGGGGCTTGATTGATTGGTTTATTCTCTGAACATGTAATGATTGGACCAGTCTGTAGAACAAACAGACTGTGGTGCATATACAGACACTTGTCAAACTGGAAGGATTATAGCAATAATCATAAAATAATATTTCACGATTTTATTGTCGTGGGAAATAAAAATGACACCCGATCTCTCCCTGCTCTGCCCATACCTAATGAGTTAAATCAAGTGTGAAGAGTTGGTGCAGCCAAATCTTGATTGGCTAAACACACCTGATTTTAGCTAATCAGGTGGGAGTAGGAAAATGTGCAATACTGTTGTACTTGAGGACCAGGATTGAGAAACATTGATTTAAGGGAATGAAATAAAGGATCTTGCAAGGTTAAATAAGTCAGGAGAAGTTTTATATGTCATAAAGAAAAGGGAAAGTTGGCAGGGATAAAAAATAATTGTTAAACTGTCGGGGTCCCAAAGTATTGGGCAAAGTAGAGTAAAGCCTTCTTACCTCCAGAAACTTAAAGGACCATATCAGTGATTTGCATGTTTGAGCCCAATATCTACAACCCGAATACATCCTACATTATTGACAACTATTTTCCAAAACATTCTACTAGAGTGGTAAATATTAGAATTGCTTTTCCGACCTTCAAGACTGCCATTTGTTTCAGTTCATTCTAGTATGTTATAAATATCAACTTGTAGAGACTTGAAACATGCTTGAGATAAGTAATCCATAACAGCAAACACAACGTCCATTAAATTTTTTGTCAAAGTAACTTTATTTAACCGGTCGAACACAGAGCTACACGGACAAAAATTATGTCTCCGCTAGGTAATATAGTTCCAGGAGAAGAGGATTTTTCCAAGAACTAAAACTGACCGTCCTTTCTACATTTGGACATACTGTAATTGTTAGCAGATGGAAAAATGAAATTTAAGGTGGGTGTATCATCTGAACATTTGATTTTGAAAGATTAAGGATTTTTTTAGCAAAATAACAGGAAAACTAAAATAGGGTTTTACGTTTTGGAAAATGGCTTTTAGTAACATAATATGTATAATCAACTCATGAAAAGATAGAAGACATGAGCTGTTTAATCTGCTCGCCTTTGATTGTCCGTCTGTGTATGTGTGTCGGCTGAGGTTTCGTTGGGTGTACCTTGGCGTCTTTGGCGTAGTAGAGAGTTCGACCTCTTAGCTTGAAGTAACGCTTTCTCCACCTCTGGAATGAGCTTGTCTGTTTCAGCAGCAGTCCCTCCTTTATGCTCGTCTGTGCAGAAAAAAAAGAAAAGGCATGATGATTTACAATTTATTACCAAAAAAAAAAAAAACCTCTACCACAACAATATCACACAGAACTTTAATCTCTCATGTACACAACTCACTTGTTGATGCTAAACATTGTCTTGTATTTATCTACAGAAAAATGTCAAAAAAAAAGTCTGTATATTCATGTGTGTGTGTGTGTGTGACTGCATGTGTGTGTGCGTGTGAGTCTGAGCATCAATTTTATGCATGGGAGGCAAGAAATAGGCCAAAGAGTGGAGAAGAAAGGAAACCCATTACACACACCAGCCATCATTTCTCTGAAAAACTATAAACACACATCACTCACACATGCACACACACCCTCTCCCCTGAGCAAGAGAAAGAGTGTGTCTGACATAGCAGGGGAGAGAGAGAGAGAGAGAGAGAGAGAGAGAGAGAGAGAGAGAGAGAGGAAACAGGGCAAGCGGCATCCCACTGATGATTTTTGCTGCACTGGATTTGTTGAATTTAGCAAACCCTTTTGACAAAATGTACATCTGGCGTCTATCATACAAGCTTGACAAGCTTTAAAGGACCATACCACCCATTTTGCATGTTTGAGTGTTATACATTCAGTTTCATACACTTAATGTTACTGACAATCATTTCCCAAAGCATATTACTGGAACGGTGAATTAAAAAAGTTTTTCCTACCGTCCAGACTGCCATTGGTTTCAGTTCATTCTGGTATGCTAAAAATCAACTTGGTGAATTTGAAACGTTCTTGGGACAGGTAATCTATTATCGGCAACAAAATGTATATTCAGGTTTTTTCGAAGTTTCGTAATTTTAGCATTTAAGCGCAATAAAAAGCGCAGAGTGAATTTATGTCTCCATGGGGAATATAGTCCCAAAAGAAGACCTGCATTTATCGAAAAATTTAAATGACCGTGACTTCATAATTTTGCGTAACTATTAGCAGGAGAAACATGGATTTTTAAGGTGGGTGTNTTTATCCTTTGGGAAATGATTGTCAGTAATATAACATTTATGAAAATTGAATATATTAGGCTCAAATTAGGCTCAAGTGCAAAATAAGTGGTATGTCCTTTAAAAGAGATTCATGAACAGAAAATAGATTTCATGATGAAGTTTCAGCCACCAGGAGGGTTTCATCAGGACTTCATGGGCATTTCAGGAACTAAATTATGATTTTGTTGCCTTGTGTCAATTTGGTCTCACGCAGAAAAGATTTTTAAGCAAACAAAACTATATCAACAAAATCCATGCATGTGCTCTCTTGCTCTGCTCATTGGTCAAAGATGTCTGGGGGCAAGAAAAAAAAAACATCAAAAGAGGAAGTAGATTACTGTTTGAATACGCTTCAAGACAATGGGTGGGATTCATAAACTGCAGCGTCAGACTTAACGTGTTGATAAGAGCAAAAATCATCATGCAGATAAACACCTGGTCATGGCATCTTTTAGCATTTGCCTTGAAAGAAGCATTACTATGGTATTTCCTTATTTGAACATTGGGGAAGCAATTCATGAAACACACCTTCTTACAAAAATGAAGACCTGTTTCAGTCTGGTAGTAAATTTCAGTGATATGAAATCTGAGTGATGTTTTAAATTGTATTTGACTTCAATAAATTTGATACTTAAGCCTGTTTAGCTAAGCAGACAGTTTATTTATATGGTGAGTTTGGAACCAATCTCACATTCTAGTGGCACTGCACTTCTTCTCAAAGCCACGCCTTCTGCACTCTGCATCTCTCTCTCTCTCTCTCTCTCTCTCTCTCTCTCCCTCCCGCTCCCTCCCTCACACACGTGGATCTATTGCTGTGTTTGACAGACCTTGGAACTCGGATTTTTCTGACATCCTACCTGGAAAAAAATGCATTGGAAAGGCATTCGAAGTCAACATGGCAGCACCCGTGGAAGCGAGCTTTATGAATGTAAATGATCAGCTAACAGGCAAATAAAGTATTTTTTCTTACATGACATTGAAAAAAAAAGGTCAAAATATATCACCAAGTTAACCATCTATAGAGTATAATAACTGTTTGGCATTGATACGAATAATTTCAGAATATTTATCCACACAAAGTTTAATACCCACAGTGATTAATATCATTGTAAAACAACATAACCAAACAATTCTGTAATCTAACTTTACTTTAGTTAGCATTTATTACGAAGTTGAATTAATCTTACAGAATTTATTGGTGTTCAGCCATGCTTTTTTTGTTTACATTTGGCTGGAATGGTTTGAGGTCGGAAGTCGGAACTTCTGACTGGGAAAAATCCAACTTCCGAGGTCGCTTGAACGCAGCATATCTCTGATCTTAGTGTCAATCTCTTAAAATTTGGAGCCCTAAAGCAGAGAATTTATGTTTCCTTCCTTTGCCAATGTAACGTGTCAGTGTATCTTTAATCACAGACGTCTAGCTCTGTCTAGATTTAGATAAACAGATCAGACTAATATTGCTTGTAGTTGGTTCAGGATTAGTTCAGCTCATGTTCGCATCACAAACAAACCACTCCAGAGTTCATTTGGAAACAAATGATTGTTTTAGCATGGACCCAAATGCGACTGGTGTTCACAATATGCCCAAACAAACTGAGCTTCGTGTGAAAATATCAGGATCCAAAACAAATATTCCAAACAGACTAGGTGTAGGTGTGGGGAAAAGCTCTCAAAGCAAAGTACTAGGTGCAGAAAGATGTTCAGAAAGGAGTTGATGCTGGTAAGATACAACAGCTGGCAGAGTGAAAATGATATACAACCACTTTGTGTGTGTCAACAAAAATCAGACTGCCTTTCCATATGTGACACTACACACATACACACACATCATCACGAACGCCATCATCTTCCTAGCATTAAACAAGCAAACCCACACAGAGCAAATAACTGAGACATGGAACAGTGGATGTGGAAAAGATAAAACACACACACGTGCACACAGATGGAAATGCTGGTGGAAGAACATCATTCTCTGTGGGCACACAGACAAGAGGTGGGGTGCGCATACACACACACACACACACACACACACACACACGCATACATACATACAAAGGCTATTTATAGCAAAGGAAGGCTGCTCTCTAAGGGGAGAATTACAAACAGAGACCTAGGCCTGGAGCTGACATCCTGCCCACCAGCTGTGTCAACTTAAACACAGAAAACACTGCGGCAGAATACGGCCTCAATGTGGATACACACACACACTCACACACACACACACACTGACATGTTACACTGGTTAAAGGGGAAGGTACCCCCTTATGGGAGATTACATAGCTTATTATATTGAAAAATCTAGAAGATTTGGGACTGAAAACTCTACAAAGATCCACTTTTCTAATTTTGGAACAGTTACTTTGCCTCAGCTCATCTTTGCTTTCACTCAAACAGAGGATCTCCAAATGAGGTCCGGTGACATAGAGAGCAGGGAATCCTCAACAGGATTTCAGGGTCCTCCCCTGCGAGCTACTCTACAATTGAATGATGAGGATAAAGGATTAAAACAACATCAATAAAATCTCCCTGCAAGGTTCAGTGAGGAAGTGTCCAAAAATGTGGGAAAAACAGGACAGGAAGAGTGACACGCTAAATTCGGTGAAGCAGCTGTCTACTAACATTAATTCCCTGCTTCCCTTTACGTAGGTACGGCCTGAAGACCAAATTCCTGTGGTGGATTAAGGTGAAATACCTCAGTCCTGACTACCCTATAAGGCAGTAGCTGCCTGTCTGTGACTGCAAAGTGGGACTGAGATACCCATGATTTCCCAGGAACAGCACAGCACATGAACCCATCTCCTGGTTTAGATCCACTGGGCATTGTAGCGTGCTGGAGGTTATGTAGTGGGTTCAGGGACTTTGCAACTTAAAACCATTTATCAAGACTCCTGTTGTTTTAAAAGGAAAAAAAGGAAAAAAAACACAAGACAAGATTAGATGAATTAGCTCCAGAGAGACATTTCCTCAAATTTGTTTAGTTGCCAATCTTGCAGCACCACGTTTAACATGCAAACACACACACAATCAGACAATCACACAGATTCAGTTTGAGCCGGCCGGCCAATCAGCTGTTCGGATGGCTAATTGAGTTAGAAAGAGAACACAGGGGTGACAGAGAAGCTTTATGTTCACCTCATGACTGACCTGGACAGACCCCTAACCCTCTTAGACAGACAGACAGACAGACACACACACACACACACACACACACACACACACAGAGTGGATAAAGTATTCTGTTCTCTACGCTGGGAGGTTGAGTCATCTCATGCACAGGAATGTTCTTACAGACTGAGCGGTATACTGACACAACCAAGTGCACCAAATGCTATATATGTTATGCTATGTTATATATGCTGTTTCCACCAATAATCTGTGCTTCTGTACAGTCTATTATTCACTGTGCATGTTAAATTGGCAAAAAAAAAAAAAAAAAAAAAAAAAAAAAGTGCTCTTTTTGTTTTGGCTTGTGCAAATTGACAAAAATTTCTTACAACTTTGTTGGAATGACAACGATCACACATTGAATCAATCTATTGACCTTGTCTTACAGCTTAAAGGACCATACCACCTATTTTGCATGTTCGAGCCTAATATATTCAATTTTCATACAGGTTACTTTACTGACAATCAAAAGGACAAAACCATATTTCAGCTTTCCTTATGTTTTACAAAATCTCTTAATCTTTCAAAATCAGATGGTGGGCTTGAATAAGTGATACACCCACCTTAAAAATCAGTGTTTCACCTGCTAATAGTTACGCAGTCTTATCAAGTCACGGTCATTTCAATTTTTCCATAAACACAGGTCTTCTTTTGGGACTATATTCCCTGGTGGAGGCATACATTCACTCCATGCTTTATATTGCGCTTAAATGCTAAAATTCCGTAACTTCTAAAAAAAACCTGAATACAGGTCTTGTTGGTGATGATGGATTACCTATCCCAAGAACATTTCAAGTATCAACAAGTTGATTTTAATAGCAGAATGAACTGAAACCAATGGAGGTCTGGAAGGTAGGAAAAACATTTTTAATTCACCGTTCCAGTAGTATGCTTTGGGAAATGACTGTCAGTAACATTATGTGTATGAAAATTGAATATATTCGACTCAAATATGCAAAATGGGTGGAATGGTCCTTTAAAGGAACATATGGGTGATTTTGTTTGAGCTGAATAAAAACAACCCACATACACGTTATATTACTGCCAACCACTTTCCAAAACATGCTACTCAAATGGAATATTTTAGATTATTTTTTCCTGCCAAGACTGCCATTGGTTACAGTTCATTGCAGTACGCTCTTAAAATCAAACTGTAGAGACTTGAAATGTGCTTGAGATGAGTAATTCATCACAGGAAACCACATGCTGTTATTATTTTTGTCAAAGTTATTTTATTTAACCAGTCCAACACAAAGTTAAACAAATCAAAATATATTTTGTCTGCCAGGGAATATAGTCCAAGAAGAAAAACGCTTTTACTGAGAAATTAAAAATACTGTGCCTTCTACAATCGTGCATAGGTATTAGAGGGCAAAATTTTGATTTTTAAGGTGGGTGTATCACCTGAACATTTTATTTTTGAAAGATTTGGGGATTTAGCAAAATAACATGGAAAATAAAAAAAACAGTTTTAAGTTCTGGAAAATGGTGGACAGTAAAGTAACGTGTATGAGGGTTGTATTTAACATTCTCAAACATGCAAAACCACCGGTATGGTCCTTTAATGTGTCCTCTGTAGTCACACTGCAACAGAAACTTTCAGAGCCACCAGAGTCAGAAGTGGAACTTTTCTTCTCTGCCCAGCCAGAGCAGCAGAAGTGACTTTGCTCTAGTTGGATGTTCTATTTTCTAGTTTGTCCCTCCTTGGCCTCCATAGCTCCTTTCCTTGCCTTCATCTCCTTCCTGTTGCCAAGTAGGCCAGAAGTGATCTATAAATAGGCCCTCTGCTCTCCTCTGTGCACCGCTCCTCTCTTCTGCTAAATTTTGAGTAAGTCCTGTGCCAGAAAGGAGTGAGTAACCTGAGCACCATGTACCTTACACCCACGCTCAGGCTGGCTGCTGGCAGAGTGACACACACACCATAACACACACACACTTATACAATGGACAAAGGCACAGGCAGTTCAAATGGGTCCAGCAGCTGTGTTTTGGATAAGAGCAGGAGTTGAAAAGTGAATGAAGAGAGCAGAACAGACCTGCATCCTGTCTTTGATGAAACCCAAACAACTTTCTTATTCACGCAAGTTACAAAGTACAGTAAGTACTATTACTAGGTAATACTATTGTAGGATTTGACCATGCAAAACACAAGAGGACTAACTATAAGCAACAACACCTTCTTTCAGTCCATTCTCTCACCTTACGTGTACAAGCTGCAGAGTCTGAGGTCCTAAACCAATTAGCGGTCGAATCAGGCCTCACAGGGGTTTTCTATCTAATTAATATGATTAAAAACGCTTGACTTTTTGCCTTCTTCTCTGGTTTGCTTAATTGTTTTGTAAGGATTTAATCAAAAGAGCAAATACAGGGCAGCTATTTTCGCTCTTGCTGTGATTGCTAATCATGATAGACTTTACACATCCAGGTTGTTGACCAGTTTCCAATGCTGTTACCAACGACTCTGAATTAACAAGGTCATTTCTTTTTTTTCTGGTACTGTCTGTCAAATGCTTGCTGGGTATCTAATTATAAAGGTAGGAATCTCTGTCTATGGCACCAATACCTCTCGAACCCAGCACTGTATAAAGTTGAAATTTGGCAGGTTCACTTCTCAGGACCCCAGGACATGCAGAGTCGCATGTGAAGTTGTTTGGATGAGTGGTTCTCGAATTGAGCTGTGCCAATAAAAAATAGTCTGCGTGGTAGGATACGCTCCGGGTGCGGCAGCATACCCTAGCGGTCTCAACCTGATCCCTTACAGTAAACAAAGCTAGCTCACAAGGACGTGCAGAACAAAAAGGCAGGCTGCGGCGCACACCATAAAGTCGGCCCATTCTGAAGATACACGTTTTGATGCACACTAGTGAACTCTAATTCCAGTGTTTCAGGCACTTCAAGACAACAAAAACCGCGGAAAACCACATTGTGCTCCACATTATGCTAAGAAAGAAGTCTTCAGTCGGCTGAACAGGAAACAGTGTATCTTGAACACATACCGACATGCTAAGCATCAACATGCTAATCAGGAGATGTGTTAAGGAAGCTTGATATGTTCCCAGTTTCACAGCATCATAAAGGTATGACTTAGTATTAACCACACGTCTAACATTCTCTGATTCTACATCAATCAACAGATCAATGGATTGCCTTCAGATTAGTTCGGATCATTTTCACACCACACTGTTTGCTCATTTACGACTGTACCAAAAGCACCTCCTCAAACCCTCAAAATGGTTGTTTTGCTTGGCACCTGAATTTGTTCAGATCCTCCTTAACAAAATGTGGTAAGGGGAGAAACACAACATAGTCCAATGAAACCTGGCTAAACCACATCGGTGTGAAAACGCTTTTGGTGTCTAGACCAAGCAACAAAACCAATGCTAATTTTAATGGTAATGTCTATCAAATGGGTATTAATTCTGTGATGACTAGCATTCCATTCATTCATTCATTCATTCTTTCTTTTGATGACTCCAAAAACAGGGAAGGCAGACTCATGAGCCTGGAATGGCAGCCAGCCTGAGGATAGAGGGACCAGAGTGAGCTTTCTGCCTTGGGTCACCAAAGCATTTTGTGATGCTATTGAGGGAATGTATATGGTCACTACTACTTCCTGTCGTGATGCAGACAAAGACCCCATCATTCATCTCTTTCTACCCTGCTGCTAATACCTTAACTTCTCTTTAATACAGACAGGATCCAGCGAGGACCTTTGGACATCATGTTCTCATGTATGCTTGCACACATATCTAGATGTTCAAAAACTCATAAGAAGAAGAAGACCAAAAGTATTCTGGTTGCTAAGGCAACTGATAAAGTTGAAGTCTTATGACCATAATTGGCCAGTCCATGAACTGCTTATTTATCTGGCGTAAATGCTAGTGGGTAGTGATTGGCTGCTGAGGAAAACCGTCTGACTTATTCGACAATTGTTCCATTCAGTCATGCTCTGATTAACCACTATTACCCACTATACCCGCTCATCCACCATTCCTGAATAAGACCAGAGTGATTGTGGAGCCAAAACAAGCATGTCTTTAAGAGACCAGTGCTGAATGTCTCCATTTCTCCTTTTATCTCTCCATTCCATAATTGCCAACCACCTCTCCTGGTTCTCTCAGCACACTGTCCTGTCTGTTGACTGTAATTGTAACCCAGTATCCTTCCTCCCCCTCACACCACACACACACACATACACACACACTCAAGTGTCACCATGGTGATGGGAAAATTACATTTCAATAGCTGGGAAGGGGTAATTCCTGTCTTTTTTGCATCCTTTGAAGAAATGGACCACATACTGTAAGTGTGTATTTTTTTTTTTTTTTTTTTTTTTTTTTTTACATCTGTCAAGTGGGTTCAGAAGATGCTGTGTGTGTAATTTTCAGCCAATTACCTCAATTAGATTCAGCTACAGACAAAAGGCATTCTTGCTTTTCTTTACATGGCCTCCACATAACATCAAGGTACATGATTATGTACAGTTGCTATTTCTGAATGTGGGCATTATAGACTGAGGAAAGCATTGGTTTCCTGATGACCTATCACGTCACATAATGTATAATAATTACAGATCATTTAGGAAATTTCATTGAAAACTGTCTGTTAGTTTTTGAGAAATCCTGCTGATAAACAGACAGATGAAATCAACCTCCTTGGTGGAGGCAATGGGGCTGCTATCCTGCAAGTTAGCATGTAAGAAACACCATCCAAACAGGGACAAAGAAATGCTGAACAAGTATTCAGTTAAGCTTGTTCAGTAAGAAGCAGCAGGCCAAGACAAACTGCAACACATTTGGATGGAAATAAATTTACATTGATGAAAGTTAAAGGATTGCCAAAGAGCAAGAGAATTAAATAGGCTGAAAACTCAGCGAGGGCATAACCATCAATTTGCTCAATTTATAGCTACTTCAAAGTGTATTCATCAGCCTCCGTCTCATTAAATTAAATTAGGCTAAATTAAATTAAAAACATTAAGATGAAGTGTACAACATCTCAGCCCTCGAACTCAGCATCGGGATCAGCCTGGCCAAGACTGGGAGCGTGATCCCAGTTCCCTGTCACAAACTCAAGCATGCTTTTGGTTCTGCTTTCAATCACAAGTTTATAAGTTCGCCTCAGCTGTAACAACACTCCCTGAAAGGACAGAGAGGTTGACAAAAGAGAGAAGAGGATTATTTCTCAACCTCCCCTCATCAAGCAATTCATATATTCCAGTTCCACTACTATCTTTCAGTGTTTGTTGCTTCAGTTTGATGGCTAAAACACATTTACAGCAAAAGAATGCACTCAATCATAATCCCTCAACATGTGGTCAAATCCCATTACTTTGCAGGGGACAGATGGGCAGTCATTCACAAGAAAGATTTCAAAACAGCAGACAAGAAAAGATGATACCCAATATTTCGTCGCTACAGCAGCCAAGCATATCAACAACTGCTGACAGATGTCATATTGATTTATGAGGATGAGTCTATGAATACTATCAGTGATTCTACCAGTGAAAGAAACAAAGACAAGCCATGTACTGTAGCTACATTTCACTTTGGTCAGGAGTTGATATTTTTGCTGCAATAATATCCATGTTTGCAGTGTTTTTAAATCTTTTTTTTTTTTTTTNTTTTTTTTTTTTTTTTTAAGTAGAAAAAAATAATTTGGTTGTTAGCAAAACTATTGCATTTCAGGCATTCAAGATAATGGTCCATAAATAAGTAATTGCACAAGCAAACTACCATTAATTTCACCTGTTCTGTTTAATTTGCTGGCTTCTTTCTCAATAAATCTCTCAAATTTGAAGCCAAATGTGCAGTTACGATAAATGTTTCCAATCCAAACATGGAAACAAAGAGGTGGCATATTTGAGAAGAGAGTAGAGGTTCATGTACAGATGTACAGTTCGTTGTGCTCCCTTTCAGCCAGCATTTCCACGGAGTCAACCAATTAGGGATGAAAGATGTGGTTGTCTGCTGCAACCAGAGAGCCAGATATAGCAGATAGTGGACAGAGAGGGATGGACACAGACGATGTGATGTATAAGCGCACACATTCATATGCACATACAGTCCGGGGTTGAGCAAACAACCAGGTGGAACAACACTCAGTGAGTCAGTGCTTGCATGATCCATTAGTAACACACACGCTCAGAGAGAGAAACCCACAGACCCACGCCGCCACAACGCTGGGCGAGGGTTTTGTTAGCACAGTGTCAACATGTTGAGCACACTGATGCAGCTGCAGAAGATATGCTTCACACCACTGTAAGGACAGCACAAACTACTCCGCAGCATGACATGCAGCGTGCGGTATGGAGTCGTGCAGAGCTGATGAGATCTCTCTGGGCTCTCTGCCAGCCAGTACCATTAGCATCGCTTCAGCGTCCATTACTGTAGTCACAGTATACATTACATCTCATATCAGCTTGACTTATACAGCTAGATTTGAACTCCTGTGTCAACTTTGGGGGCAACAGGTGAGTGAAGAATCATTGTATGCACAGAGAAATTCACTAGTACACCACCAGTTACAGTAAACAATGCTTTAAGAAAACTGAACCAACATGATGACAGGGTGACAGTCGTCGGCCGGCTGTAAATCTACACCCGCACTTTCACAACAGTCTTCAAACTGTCTTCAGTTTTCTTATTATTGCTGCAATAATTTTGTTGCAATGAACTTGCTTTTCTCTGTTTCATATGAAACTGAATGCCATTTTTGACTGATGATCTAACAAAATTAACAAATTTTTGAGACATTCTGTTTAATGATTTGTTGAACAAAATAATCGGTTTTAAATGATGAAGAAAATATTTACTAGAACAATCCTCTTAGTGTAGCACTACTTATGTTACATCTTCATTGGTGGCATTAGAATAAGAATGGCCAGCCTGAGCCTCAAGTCTCTCTCTCTCTCTCTCTCNCGTGTGTGTGTGTATAATATATATATATATGTATGTGTATATATATATATATGTATGTGTATATATATATATGTATATATATGTATGTATACACACCCCATGTTGAATAATTTACACATTTACACAGGGTGGAGTGAAGCAGTGAATAATTAAGTGAATCCGTTGGGCATTCTTTTACAATGTTAAAGATAAAGTGGGCCAGTACATCTTAGGTGTCAGAGGTAAAGAAGAGCACAGCATCCACTTACTGTTTAACACCCCCCACCACCACTACACACACACACACACACACACACACACACATACACACACACAATTCCTGAGCAAACTGTACATATATGTCAAACGGAGTCATATTAAGGGCAAATATACAGTGTATATATATATGCATTAATGAATGAACAATACACATTAAAAGCAAACTAATAAAGTAAAATTCAATTCAGTTAAAGGCTGCACTTTACTGGTCCACAATCCAAAGCTCAACAGGTTGCAACAATCTGCTGTGAAAGCAGCACAGTCTGCACCTTTTCACACCCTCACAAGCAACCTGATACAAAGCTGCTCTACTATTCCTTGAATTCTATGTAAGAGCCAACAGAGCCTGACCGCAGACACAACAACATGTCGGTGTTGGAAAATCTGCCCGAGTTTTATTGGCACCTTTATTGGACATCATCAAGAGGTCTGGCTTAACAAATCCATAACACACGCAAAGGCAACCGCCTAATCATCGCATTTTTTTCAAAACCTTCTATATGGAACATGCCTTGCTCAAGGGTACATCAGCAGGTGATCATTGATCATCACTTCAGACCACAAGTCTGCTCCCAGCAAACACATAAATGACATCTGAGCGTGTAAATTCCGAGTCTTCTAAAGAGACCAGCGGCAGAAAGAGACGGGCTGTCTTACCTTGCTCCGGATCTGTCCAGAGGTGGACACTTTCCGTATGAGTTTCTGGGGGCCTTCCTGCTCTGCCTCGCTGTCCGACGACTCCTCCGTGGCGCCGGAGACGGCGACTGCGCCCACCACATGGGCATGGATCCCCGCCGCGGACGCCGACCCCTTCTCCGGCTCCTGTCGCGGAGAGGGATACAAGCAGTCGGGGTTAGCTTTCACACCCTTCCTCTCCTGGAGGCGAGAGCTGCACAGCGGCTGGGAAGCGTCTCTCCTCGCTGTCATCTCTGTGTGGCTCTGTGATAAAGAGCGCCGTGTTTGCTGGAGTGTGTGTGGGCTGATGCACGCATAGGGGATGGAGCATGTCGTGGATCAGTGGGGATGGGTTTTATACGGCGTATAAAACCCCGATCCCTGGCTGATGTTTATGGCCCCAGCATGCACGACCAAGGCTGGAGACCGCCTCATCTACGCCGAGAACCGGTGGACATGCCCGTGGCGTGGCAGACCCTATAGCGCTGCTATACACAAGCACCGCGTCTGAGTATAATATGACTAAACAAACTGCTCTGATTTAATTTCATTTTTTCCGCAAGTCCAAATTAAATTCAAATTCGCTCCATTGTTTAAATATAACAGTTATTAATGAGTAATAGCTAAACGTGGACTCGTGCTAAAAGTCCACTATGGAAGGTTTAAGGAATATTATCTTTAAAATAGCCTATATTAAAATATATTACACTAAACATCACAAACAGGATGTTTTGAATGCATATAGGCACACATGAAGTGTTTGATTAACTGAGATGGTCAAATCGTTTTCATCTAAAATCTTTTTTTTTTTTAATTTTACTTCGACAAGATAATTTCCCAAGTATGGAAATACACGCGACGATACCCTTGCAAGAATGATTTCGAAAGTTGAAGAGAAGAGAAGAGAAGAGAAGAGAAGAGAAGAGGAGTGCTCCTTCGATTTATTCCAGCAATTTGCATCAGGATTCTGCACTTCAAGAAAACATAAAACTGCAGAAAAATCCAAGAGATCAAGCATGATAATGATTTAAAGGTCACTGCACAAACACGCATTAACGCTGTCAGAGCGTTAGGATTCAAAAAACAAACATAAACATTGAGGGAGAAATAATTTATACAGCTTGTGTAAAAATCACAGCAGTGGATATACAACGAAAGGAAATTATGTCATGCAAAGATTAATATGTCAAAAGTGAGCCAAGGTCAGTGTAAACTATACTAATAAGCTCATAACTGATCTTTGGTTTGGGGGAACAGAGCAGCTCATAATGACAAAAAGTCTCCTTTTTGGATTTACTAACCAGTTCCTCCCAGGCAGGGCTGCGTGTGTAATGGTAGATCTCCTCCATTGTCCCAGATCTCTGTGTCCGCTCCGGGGAGAAAAGCACCAAATCAGGGGAAAGTGGAGGAATTCACAACCCGTCTAATTATACAAGTCATATGCGCCCTGAATAGACGGGATGATTTCTTCTCGTCCTTCCTCAGCAGCCACTCCACTCTCTCTCTCTCTCTCTCTCTCTCTCTTTTCCCTCCTTGTGCTCTTCCAAGGGCTGAGCCTCGGCGCTCCACGTGATAAATGTCAAATCCGCTCTACGCACAGCTCGGCACAGCGTGGCGCGGCACGGCGCGGCGCGGCGGAGACAATGGGCAACTCTAGTTCGTGAGCGTGTGCGTGGATGAGAGTATAGGGCTGTGTGGGTGGTGCGTGAGAGTGCTAATGTGGATGACGTAATCAAACTGGTGTCAACTAAAACAAACTAAAACTAAAACTAAAACTGGTGTCAAAACAAACTCATATATTTTTATAAACTCCACATTTTCTCATTTCATTCGATTTATGTCAGCTGATGATTTCTCTGTCTTTGGATTTAAGGTCATAAAAGTTGTTTCTATGGGGAATTTTACTCCATAAGGCTGTACAATCATCTAACGTTGTTATTTTAATAAAGTCTTGACATGTGGCAGTATTTATTCATTTAAGTAATCCTAGTTCAGGAAAACCTGATAAGTTAATTATCGAAATTATTTTAATTGTTTGGAATAAAAACTTTGGCATTCTATCTGAACTTTCATGCAAGGCTAGGAAACGACAGTTGAATAAAAATATGAAATTATTCATGTAAGATGTTAATGAAGCAATTCTGACATACCTTTGGGGAAATAATATTATGGTTTGGACACAAATATCTGTTTATATATTTTTTTATATTTTTTCTTATCTTTTTATTACTTTGGCTAAACGGACGGAAATGTTGCCCTACAACATGATTCCACTACGGACGACTTTTCTCCCGGACCACTTTGTCCCTCTATTATTATGTTCCGACTCTTACGAAACGGACCGACAGGAATTCTGACACAAGCATGAGACAACCTTGAAGAAAACTTGACAAATAAGCAGTGAACGTACTTTTAGATCATGTTTTGGGGATTAACAGCATAGTTTAAATATGCACGCACACGTGTTGTGTAGCGGGAGCACAGCAGCGGCTGCGGCTGCGCGGAGAATGAGGAATATTCTGGGTGCTGTGCTGGGCAGAGACGGTTGGATGTGGAGAAGCCATGAGGTCAAACTTCTCAATACTTCCTCAGGTAACCGGCATGTTTAAGGTACAACACCACAGACAGACTGAGACAGAGTTTTTAGTTTAGGTTTTCAGCCAGAAAGGGCTACTAAGGTATACTAAATACTGCACATATTTTTTTTCCTAATAATAGCTAGTTAGCTAAGTAATAAGAAAAAGACAGCAAACATTATCATCAGTGCTTCGTAAATAGTGGGTCTACGTGGCTGTTATTAGGAAGTCTATAAGCAGTTATCTTTTAACATTTAACAGTCTTTTGCATGTATGATTCCATTCTAGTACATTTAGACTCTTTCTCAAAAAATTCTTCATCGCTTCTTTCCACCTTGGAAAGGTCCAAAAATATTCAATCCACTGCCCTCCAAAATACATTTTTAACCAATGTCAAAAACACTTTAAACACCTTTCAGTGCCTTGCTAACTTTTTTTTTAATAGAAAATTTTTCTATTTACAATATTCATAATTGTGAGTTTTGATTTTTCAAAAATGAAACAAATGCTAACAGATGACCTACTGGGACCTGCTGGCTTGTACATTTCAACTTTCATATCAAGTTTCGATCCAGTTTAATTCATCCAACTAGTCATTTAATCAGCAGTGTGCTGCCACCAGGTCTGTGTGTTTTACTGTTACTATGTCAAAGGTGTCAGGCATGGCCAGCATAGAAAAAAACATGATTAAACATTAACAGATTAACAGTCATTTCTTGAAGATGATGCAATCACAAAAGCTCCAGGAATTGGGGAAGGGGTGTTTGACCTCAATTCCTTACAGATGCACTGTAACACCGTAATTGCAGCTTTTTAACCTCACTTTCATCTTTCCCATTCAGGGACAGTTAGCCTTCCTCTATTTTGAATCTTGAACCCTATTGATTTTCTTTTTCTTTATTCAATCACTGTTTCCCTCCTTTTTTCTGCTCTCCATTTCACAGTACACCGCACCACAGCACAGGTGCTTCTTGCACTGCATGAAATTTTAATTCCTGAATCAGGATTTTCTCCTTTATGTCCCTGTCTAACTGCAGGGCAACACTCCACCTGTCATGCAAAGAGTATCACTTCACTCCATCATTATTATGTCTTCTAAGCAGCTGATGTTTTTTGATAAGTGAAGTCAAAGCCACCAGTCTGTTTGGATGAGTCTTCTTGGGACCATCTGTAAATGGATATAGCAATCTTGGAAAACTTTCTGTCAGAAGTGAGATTTGAACCCACATCTCCAGGGGAGACTGCAACCTGAATGTAGCGCCTTAGACCATTCGGCCATCCTGACATCTAAGTTGGCCAAACCATTATTTTGCTGATGGTGAGTGAATCGTCTATGAAGGACCTGCTTATGTATTTGTTCACTCTGTGCATTTGCAGGCGGCACGGTGAAGATCGGAGAAATCGCTTACCGGCTCAAAACGCCTCGGAATCCAGAACTCGTTCCCGTCAAACACAGTATGTACTTTTTGTGAGTTTCAAGATGTCTGTCTGAAGCATATGCGTGTTTGCAGAAAACTTGGTGAAGAAAGTGGAAACGGATGGAATCAAAACTTTCAAAAACTTCATGTTTGTCATGTGTTTGCTAGTTTCAGACTCTTTACCACAGACAGTGGCCCAGCACCTACGATGGATCATGCAGAAAGATCTTTTGGGGCAGGATGTGTTTCTTATTGGGCCCCCAGGACCCCTGCGACGTTCCATAGCCATGCAGTACCTGGTGAGCTGACACATACTGTATACGCAAAATGTATAATACACAATTGCACGTCTTGACAAGCATGAAAGTAAGAATTTTAATTCTCGGCTGGCAAAATGAATTATGCTGCTACGCGAGATTTTCTTTTACGAACATACAGTATGAATAGAAATAAAATGTATACTGGCTGATGAACACTGTACAGTATGTTGACAAATTTGTATAAAAATTCTTGACAAGAAATTCTTCAAGAATGGGAATTTGAAGCAGAAATTACATCTGAAATGTCATGTACACTGACTTTGTTTTTCCAGTCGTCCTAGACCTATTCCTTTGACATCTGTGAATACGTGTACGGATACTACAGAAGAGAATTAGAGCCACTTGAAAAAAAAAGAAGAGTAATGGGAGATTAAAGTCAGAATTCTGACTTTAATCTCAGAACTCTTCTTTTTTTTTCAAGTGGCCCTAATCCTCTTCCATACATTACTGACAACCATTTCCCAAAATACTTTCCCAAAATATACCACTTTAGCAGTAAATTTTTTGAATGTTTTTCCTACCTTCCAGGCTGACATTGGTTTTAATTCATTCCAGTATGTTATTAAAACCAACTTGTAGAGATGTGAAACACACTTAAGATAATCCATGACAGCAAACAAGATGTCTATTAGGTTTATTTGTTGAAGTAACTTTATTTAACCGACCAACACAGAGCTGCATGGTAGAGATGTATGCCTCTGCCAGGGAATATAGTCCCAGAAGAAGATGGCTTTTACCAAGAAATTAAAACAATTGTGCTGTCTACAATCGTGCATAAGTGACAGTCGTCAAAACATTGAATTTTAAGGTGTGTGTAGCACCTGAACATCTGATTTTGAAAGATTAGAGATTTTGGCAAAATAACAGAAAAACTAAAATCTGGTTTTATGTTTTAGAAATATTTGTCAGTAATGTGTGCATGCAGGTAGAACTTGTTGGGCTTAAACATGCCAAATCACCAGTATGGTCCTTTAATAATCATATTTTGCTAAAACCTAAAGCTTTGCCTTTTCAATCTGGTAACTGGGTGCGTAAGATGTGATCCTCTTACTTAGTTTGGCTGTGTTTCGGTTCCTCTGGTCAGACTGAGGCTTGGCGTGGTGGTAGCGTCTCCGGTCCAGCAGAGAACTTCCTTTCAAAGCTCTCTCAGGCTGCCTGGGGCCCAAGGAGGACTGGGGGGGCCTCCGGTGTGTCTTGGTAATAGACACTCCTGCAGGGTGAGCTGTTCTGTTCACCCTGGTGGCCCGCTGTGCTGACGACTCATTTTTGGCTGCGGGTCGTGGAGGCGGGGCCAAGCCT